>RJWM01033890.1:0-20190 GCA_004363535.1 Dasyprocta punctata
CTAAACCTTTTTCTACATTTTTTTTCTTTTTCAACGCTAGGGATAAACCCAGGTCCTTGAGCATACTATGCAAGCGCTGTGCCACCACAACCCCAGCCTCATTTTTTTCTACCTTTAAAAGATATTTTACCTATGGTTGCAACAGTAAAGATCTTATCTGAAACAGCAGAGGTAGGAAATAACTTCTTGCTCCTCTTCCTTGAACTAACTTAATCTTCTTACCACTGAAGATGCTTTTCTCATCCACCTGTTTTCCTAGAATCAAACTCCTCCATAAAGTAGCCTGTACTTTCTCTTAATTCCATCCCATACTTGTGTGTCTTCTCAAGACTCATCTCACCATCCCTACAAACATAGAGACTACAAATCTTTTGCCCATTTAAGCTCCCACTGTTTGTCAGCATCAACCTGAGAAAGTCTGGGATGACTTCGTTTATTAAATACCTGTTGTGCGCTGTTATGCAGTCAGCGCTAGTGTCACGGTTACTTTTCTCATTGCTGAGACAAAATACCTGACATCCAAAGTTAAAGGAGGAGAAGTTTATTTAGTTCATAGTTGGTAGAGCTTTCAGTTCAAAGCTGCTGGCTCCAAGGCAGGGTGGTGTGGCGGGGGCCCTGGCAGAGGAGAGACAGCTCATGGTGGAAAGAAAACAGCCAAGCAACAAAGTAGTGAAAAAGTAGCAAACTCTCCTTTATCCTTTCCTGGCTACCAGCCTTTTGGGTGTTGCCATCTATACCCAGGTTAGTCCTTCCCATTATCCACACCCAACCTCCTTGGTGACCCAGAAAATTATACACCAGCTAACCCTCTAAACACTCCCCTACACATTAAACCAGAATGATACTTCCTCTTCGCATATGCTATCCTTCGCTCTATCCTTAACAAACTCGGAGGGGTTTTAGCTCTCATAGCCTCATTTCTAACCCTATTCCCAATCTTACATTTATCAAAACAACATACCATATCATTTCGCTCCCTTAGCCAATGCCTTCCATGAATGTTAGTAGCAAACCTATTTATCCTCACATGAATTGGAGGCCAACCAGTTGAACATCCTTATATCTCCATTGGGCAACTGGCATCAATTACCTACTTCTCTAGCATCTTAATTCTTCTCCCATTAGCTAATGTAATAGAAAATAAAATCCTAAAATGAAGAGTCCTTGTAGTATAACATATTACTTATAATCCGAAAATGGAAATAATTTCCCCAGGACATAACATTTCAAGAAAGGAGCAAACCTGCTCCACCATCAGTATGGAAAACTGAAATTCTTATTAAACTACTCCTTGAGGCAATGAGAATACACATTCATATCATGTAAGCATTCCAAAAATTTTCATAAATGTTTATGTGCATTGTGCATTAATGCATGCCCCCATTACAATAATGTAACAACACATACCTGTAAATAAACCATTATGTGTTTAACCAACATTAAAGCCTTACCCCATGCATATTAAGCCAGTACAAGCACACTACACGTACATACACCATAACCCTACAAACTCAACTACAACACCTTTCATCATGCCTATTAACTTCCCAATATTACGATTCTGTCTTACATAATATATCACTCCATCTTTAGACATACCCCACTAAGTCAAATCAATTCTTGTCAATATGACTGTCCTGTTTGGTCTCTCAATCTACCATCCTCCATGAAATCATTAATCCACTAGATAGGGGTTCGTCTGCTCGCCCCAGGCCCATAACATGTCGGGGTTTCTATTAGTGATCTTTAAGAGACATCTGGTTCTTACTTCAGGGCCATAAAGTCAAGATCACCCACTTGTTCCCCTTAAATAAGACATCTCGATGGACTGATGTCTAACTGGCCCATGACCAACATGGTTTTGGGCATTTGGTATCTTTCTATTTTGGGGGATGCTGTGACACACCATAGCCATCAAAGCATGGTCTCAGTCAATTCATTTGAAGCTGGACATGTAGTGAAGGATTCTTGCATCACGCGATAGCTATCTCAGTGGGAATTCCTTTAATGCTTGGAGGACATACCTAAATCACATGTGCATACATATGATTTTTGACAACAAACAGTTATGAACAAACCCCCCACCCCATTTTGAAAAAGTAATATAACACATAAGCTGAGCATGTACATGGAGTGTACCCTCAATCCACCAAACCCCAAAAGCAAGAATTATGCACACTCAAATTAATAAATCAACACAACCAACTCAAAATTTCCCAATAGTCATAGAGTGTACAAAGTATTGCCCTCTTATATATGCTTCCCAACCCCTCCCATTCTATGAATTTTCTCTTGACTATACCAAGTTGATGTAGCTTACATACAAAGCAAGGCACTGAAAATGCCTAGAAGAGTTTACAACTCCATAAACAATAGGTTTGGTCCTGGCTTTTTTATCAGTTGCTAGCAAAATTATACATGCTAGAGTCATTGCAGTGGTGAAAATGCCCTCTAAATCACAAAAGTCCAAAGGGAGCAATATCAAGCACACTACTCAGTAGCTCATGACACCTTGCTTTGCTGCACCCCCACAGGAAACAGCAGTAATAAAAATTAATCAATAAACAGAAGTTTGACTAAGTTATACACCAAACATTAGGATTGGTAAATTTCGTGCCAGCCACCGCGGTCATACGATTAACCCAAACTAATAAATGCCAGTGTAAAGAGTGTTTGAGAAAACTATAAAATAAGATTAAATTTTATCTAGGTTGTAGAAAACTCCAGATAAAGCATGCACCAAAACAAAAGTAATCTTGACGTATCTGAACACACAAAAACTATGGCTCAAACTGGGATTAGACACTCCACTATGCTTAAATATTAAAATTTTGTAACAAAAATTTTCGCCTAAGAACTACTAGCAATAGCTTAAAACTCAAAGGACTTGGTGGTGCTTTATACCCACCTAGAGGAGCCTGTTCTATAATGGATAAATCCCAATCCAACTCACCACTTCTTGCTAATTCAGCCTATACACCGCCATCTTCAGCAAACCCCATTACGGAACAAGAATGAGCACAAACATATCACATGAAAACATTAGGTCAAGGTGTAGCCCAGGAAGTGGGAAGAAATGGGCTACATTTTGTTACTAAAAGAACATTTAACATAAATCTGTATGAAAATTAAAGATCAAAGGAAGATTTAGTAGTAAATTAAGAATAGAGAGCTTAATGGAACCAGGACGTGAAGCACATACACACTGCCCATCACCCTCCTCAAGTATTTAAAATTTTAACTCTAATTTTAACTCTGGCACTATAGAGACAGTAGTGTAAGGGAAAGATGAAAGAAAATTTATTAGATAGTAAAAAGTAGCATAGATTACCCCCACTACCTTTAGTATAATGGATTAACTAGAACAAACTTGACAAAGAGAACTAAAGCCAACTGCCCTGAAACCAAACAAGCTACTTCCAAACAGCCAACAGAGCAAGCCCGTCAATGTGGCAAAACAGTGAGAAAATTTAGAAGTAGAGGTGAACTGCCAATCCAGTTTGGTGATAGCTGATTATCCAAATAAGAATTTTAGCTCAACTTTAGGTTTTCTTAAAATATGCTAACTTGAAAGAAAGTTTAAAATCTAATTTAAAGAGGGACAGCTCTTTAAAATAAGAAAATAACCTTTGACAATGTGTAAATAAATAAAACTATCATAGTTGGCCCAAAAGCAGCCACCAATTAAGTAAGTGTTCAAGCTCAAACAAAAGATACAACTTCAATTTCAATAAGCCCACAATTAACCCCTGTTTAACAATTGGATCGATCTATACCTGTGTAGAAGAGATGTTATTATTAGTAACAAGAATCATTTCTCCTTGCACAAGCCTGTATCAAACTCACATTTAATCATTAATAACTTAATAAGACAAGATGTCAAACACAGGAGTGCTACTCAGGAAAGACTAAAAAAACCAAAAGGAATTCAGAAAACATTATAAGTATTGGAGGCACTGCCTGTCTGGGGACAACTCAGTTCAATGGCCATGGTATCCTGACTGTGTGAAAGGTAGCATAATCACTTGTTCTTTAAATAAGGACTTGTGTGAATGGCTTTCAGTCAGTGAAATTGACCTCTCTGTGAAGAGGTGAGGATAAACCAATAAGACAAGAAGACCCTATGGAGCTTTAATTTATTAATTTATTCTTTATCACATTTTAGTTCACAAGAACATAAAACACAGAATCTAAATTAATAATTTTGGTTGGGGTGACCTCAGAGAACAACAAATCCTCTGCATAGTATTAACCTAGACATAACAAGTCAAAGTCTTTCATCATTAATTGACCTATGCTACACCAATCAGGGGACTAATCTAGAAATCACACACCCTTAATCCCAGCATCACATACCCTAGATTCAGCTATCTCTGAAAAACCTCACCTATGACCCTATGAGGCTTCAGGGGGACATCTAGATACAGCCCCAAGAGCTATGAATAAAATGGTGACCAGAAATCTGTGCAGTCCTGTCTCCAGGTAATTCTGTCCTGGCAGGACAGGCTGTTACTAATCAAATAGTGACATAAATCTAGTTTTAAAAATTACTACTACTTAGGAGACTGGTAAAACAGACTGGTAAGATAGGCTGGTAAAACTATGTACAAGAGGAAATTTAGCCTAGAAGAGAGATTTCAGGGAAAACTGCTAGAAAGAACAATGCTTAAACTGACTTGAAGGATGATAAGAATTTATCCAGGTGAATGAGAGTGTGACGAAGGAATGGAGAAGATGAGAGGAAGGAATTACTGCCTATGAACTGTCGGGACCGTGGGTGGTTTCCTTGAGCCCAGACTCTAAGCCCCTTTCCTTCTCTGCATGAGCTACAGCCCAGAATCCTAAAGAGGAAGAAGAAATTCGAGTTTATGTGCAAAGTACACAATAAGGTTGCCAGTACATCAGTAAGCACTTAGTAGGCCCTCGTTACTGACGGTGACAATCTGAAGGTGGTTTCCTGAGTTTGAATACTGGATCTGTCATTTCACTACCTGGGTGACCTTGGGCAAAATTTTCTCCTGTGTCTTTTACTTCCTGGGATCACAGCACTGCTGGTGGCAGGAGGAGAGGGGCTCCTGCATGAAGGATTGGAATAATCCTTGGCAAGACATGGAGCAGCCACAACATGAAGGGCTGTTTTTATTAAGAACAAAGAAAGCTCTCAATGTCCAGTTAGGCATTTAGAAATCATTTGGTAGCTTTTAAGGAAAATGAGATCCAAAAAGTATAAGTGCTCACCTGAGTTCATTGAGCTAACATATTACAGGAGCTGAAATTCAAACATGCATTTTGTGATTCCTAATCCCAGAAAAAAATTGCCTTCTTCAAAGCTCAAGGAAAGGCTGTTAGCTAGTTGACATAATAATCTTGCCATTGACAATAATGTCCTTTGTCTTTTTCAAGTCAGGGAAGATGAATTGCTTAAGACATTTCTGAGCTGTAGAGACATTGGTGAGAATTCATGTCACCCTGAATTTTCAGTGTCAGAATACTTTAGCGGTAGCACTAGGAAATTATGTTACTTAACAGGAAATAAGCCTCCAATCTGCCAAGGAACATTTTGGTGCCTACTTCATCTTTTAAAGATAAACTGAGAGCTTTCGACTGACAGAACACATTGTCAAGATGTCCTTGAGTAGTAAGGGTGGCCTGTGCTGAAATACTGATCGGGAAATATCTCTGCCTGGTGCACATACAGGCTGTCCACCTCCAGACCCCTGTCCCCCACACACCTGCCACCCCGGGGCATCTGCAATGGCCAGTTCATGGCTCCTGGAAGAGGGCAGAGGAGGTCACGGAGAGATGGGCAAGAGGGCTCTACAGTGCACCAAAATTTACCTAGCAACAGAAAAAGTCCCTCAGGCCAAATAAATCCTTACTATTCAGGCTTAACTTTCTGTTCCCTTTTGGCTTGGTTTCCATGACAACCTATATTTACTGAGCAATTTCTTGTGTACTCGCTGAAGGCAGGTGACTGCGCTCCCGCAGCCTCGGGTGAACAGGAGGAGGGAAGCAGTCCAGAGAGGACATCGAGTGGAAGAAACAAATCTTGTTTTATTTTGTAGGAGTTGCTTACTAATAACTGAATTGATTTCCTGAACTGGGTGGTGATAGGTGTTATGTGAAAGAGAAATTAGTATCAATCAGAAAAAGAAGAATAAGAGAGAAAGAGAGAGAGACAGACAGACAGAGACAGACACAGAGAGAGATGGAGAGACACGCACGGAGACAGAGAGGAACATGGTGTGGAGGCTGCCCTGACCACCCTGGCAGTCGGTTTTCATTTTCCCTGCTGGTCTTCACCCGCTGCCCAGAGCTCTCTCCCCTAGTCCTTCTGCACCTGGAGCTTGCTTCGGCCCTGCACAGGAGTAGAAGAGAGATGCTGAGTGCTGAGTGGGAGCTTTGAGCTGAGGCACCACTGTGCCCTGTGCCCAGGTCTAGAGATGACCTGCCCGAGCCTCGCCACCTGTCTCAGCCTCTCCAACACAGAGGAGCAGCTGTACCGTAAGCAGGACCCCCAGGCATAGGAGACCCAGAGGCACCCCAGAGCCGGCCTCTGCCAGGGAGGCACGCACATCAATCCACGAAGCTGTGGTGGAGCTCTGTTGAGGGTCGTTCTTTGCAGCCCTGTAGGGACCCGAGTGGGGCGGAGCTCAGTGTTCTCAGCTGTGATTCCCCTGCTGAGGTCCCCGTCAGGACTTTTTCCCCTCAACCTCCAAGCTCCTTCCTGTGGATCCTGTGATTAATTTCAAATAACAATTGCTCCCAAATACTCAGCTCACAGCCTGCTGCTAGGTAAATACAAGCTCAAACACCAGGTATCAATTATCAGCAAAAGATTCCTAATCATTAAGAATGATCAAAAGGAAATTAGTGGTTTGGAGGTCACCACTGTCCAGCCTCACTCTGGGTCCATAAGAGAAAGGCTCCCTGGTCTCCCTGTAGGAGATGTTCACTGTGGCCAGGAAGGACTGGAGAAGCAGGGGTCAAGATGCTACTGTTAGAAGCACCCACCTCCCGAGCACTCAGGAAGGAAGGCGCTGTGGACCTTGACTGTCATCAGTTTCCCTCCTCTCCTGTCTGAAAATTCTGTGTGGTTTCAAAAATTCCAATCTAGAACCAGGAGAAGGAAAGGATCCTGAAACACAGGGCTCTGGATCTCTGCCTCGAAATGCAGAAGGGATGCAGAAGACGGAGCTCACGTTACTATAGTGACGGAAAAGCAGCACAGCCGGGCAGAGTAAGTCCAGCTCCCAAGGTGCCAAGCACACACTGGCAAATCCTCATTGCTTGATTCTTCTTCTCTAGACCCTATGGAGATCATCTCACACTGCGCTCTTTGTAATACATGCAGAGAGATCCAGTTCGGGCAATCAAATAAGAGTCTGAAAAGCGCCTGACCTGATGCATTCAGCCAGGCTCCCCGAAGGACCAGATATCCCAACCAAGGCTTTTCAGCTGAGCATTTGCTACACATCTCAGTGCATCCAAACCTTTAATCATTTCCACCACCTCATTCCATTATGGCCACTGTCCCTGCCAAAGCCTGCCCCTCCCTCCGGGTCCTCCCTTGACGTTATATCAGTGAAGCAAGGTACTGAGGATGTACTGTAACTCGTCTCCTGGAAGCAGGCTCTTCCAAATTTCCCTCCAAGAATGACCACTTGCAGACGCATGGGTCCTGTGACTTCCCACAGCTTCTGTGGAGTAGACAGCAGCTCCCCATGGGCAGAGGAGTGATGTTTCCTCAGGCTCGTCTTTGGGGCCTGTGCCACCTCGGCACGCCCTGTCCTGCTGGTCCCCTTCCTTTGTCTCTTTGCTTTTTCTTCCACCGTGCTCCCTTCTCTTCCCATCGCTGGCCTTCCTGTCTGTTTCATGGCTGGCCCCTCTTTCCTGGCAGTTTGATGTTTTCTCCATCACTTTGAGATTTTCTGCCTTTCTCTGCATGGAGTCTTTAGCACTTAAGGAAATAACTCATCACTATGATTCTGGTTAACCTTCAAGCCAGGGAAATTCACATGAGCATGTTTGGGGGCTAATTTAAATTTTACCCTTTTCTTTCTGCCTCACTGAGTGTACAGCTCCACATCAGCCTTCCTTGGCCATGGGAGTTGGTGACTGTCAAGCAGGGACATGCATCTGTGCACCCTGTGGATGCTGAACTGAGAACTGGACTCCCCGCTGTCCAGCCTGCCAGGGGTGGGCACAGGGCACAGTAGCACCAGTCTGTGAAAGAGTAAATAAGATCCAAAATGTACAGTAGATATTGTGAAAGTGAAAGGGAAAGAAACTGCTCCAAAGGAAAGAACTGGGATAGGGGAAAAGACAAAAAACTAAGGGGAAAAGATTATATATATTACTAATCTCTGTTAGTTCATCAAAAAGAACAGTTTGTACTTTCATCATTCGATTGTTTGATCATTTTTATGCCTATATCTTGTAATCTGAACAACTACTTTGAAGATAACAATACGCAAAAAAAGAGATAACTATATGCAATGTATTAACCAGTGTTAATCTCCTATTATTTTGTTTTGAAATTCTGTATCATCATTTTTATTCTTTTTTCATTTAAAAGAAAAACAGGCAAAGGATGAGATGGAAACCAGCGAGACAGCAGAGAAATCAAGTCAGCAAGAGTGAGATGGTGCTTTGCTCCCAGAGACTAGGCCTGCATCCAGATAGGACCATAGGTCACTGGCCTCAGAGTTCAGAGTGCGGTGACGAGGATGCTGCAGGAATAATCAAAGATCCACCCGAGCCTCAGCCCTCCCTCAGGCCCTGTGTAGCCACCAAAAGGAAAGAAATACAAAGACCCAAGACGTCCTGTGCTCTGAGCTTCACGTGCCATGCGGGCCAGGACATTTCTGAAAGGGTGTCTTGATTACTTTTCACTCGCTGAGACAAAATACCTGACACCCAAATTTAGGGAAGGAAAGGTTTATTTTGCTTACAGTTTTTGGAGATTACCATCCATAATCAGCTGGCTCCAAGGCAGAGTGCCATGACACAGGGGCAACACTTCAAGGCAGCAGCCGAGTAAAAGCAGCCAGAATAAAAGGGGGCAAGAGCAAGCCTCTCTTTTCCTCCCTTACACTGTACACAAGACACCCCACCTCTCCAGGATGGGTGTAGCATTCACACCATCTGCCTGTCCTCCTCTTGCACAGGCTGAGGATGTTTACAAAGTTAAGAACCCTGCCTCTCTCCTGAGTCTCTCAGTTAAACTTTGACCTTCTCAAATTGACACAATGACCAGGTAACTGCTTGGGCTCTACACCCCAGGATGTAAAACTGCTGAATTACTTAATTAAGCTGGTAGACTTCTCAAGTTGACACAATGTAAAAAACCATAACAAAGGGACACTTTCTATTACCCAGGAAAGCTAAATTTAAACCACTGCATGCATTTAATTAATTCATTTTTTCTAAATAAATAATAAAAGAGCACTCAAATGAGAAAAAAAATGATTAGTAATGGACTAAACTGATAGATTTATGTTCAATTCAGAGGGCATGCTGCATTTTTTAACCAACACACACCCACACACACACACTTCGCATCCCTCTAAGATGAGGATTCTCATTCCGTATTTGTACCCCTGGATAATTTGTCATGGTCTCTTCCTTTGCAAAATCTGTACCTCTAACTCCGATGTATGATTCATGTGAGCAGAGTGTCTTGGTGTAGATGTCGGAGAGCTGAGCTGAGACCCCAGGTGCTGTAAGCCCTCTCCCCTCCCTGCGTGCAGCCCCGACCTACTGTGCCCTCCATGTCCTGGATGCGATGCCCGCACCTGATCTTCCCTGCCCACACCACCAGGCTACCATGCCAACTCTTTTCCTCCTTTATCTCCATCGAGACCAAGTGTCAGGTGTGACTAATGTTTTTCTCTTGAAATACATCTAAGTTCCACCCTTATCGTTCCATTCTGATCTTCACACCATTCTGTGAATCCTTTCAGCTTCTCTCCAAGACCAAGACCTCAGCGTCTGGGCCCTCTAATTCACCTCCAGTAGGCAGCGTCCTCCCCTAAAGATGGATGGGGGAGGCGCTGAGACTGGGAATCCGAGAGTCACACACAGCCCCTTATATACCTCTATGCACAGACTTAGGGCCATTTCCATCACAGCCAAGGACTTCCCATGGACCAGGACTGCAACTCTTGCAATTTGATGTCCAACATCAAAACTAACACACAAAAAGCTAATGTTAGCTTTTATATTCTTCACAATTTCATAGATAGAGCTCATCTTAACGTAGATATTAACAACCTTGGTGTGCAAGCTTCCCCATTCCTTATTACATCAAGATGGTTCACCTTTGACTCAACAGAAGCTTTTACAGCTTCTCTTAAGCATATTCGAATTGCATTTTTCACAACTTTGTCACTTTCTGACCATCATTAAATAAAATGAAGTTACTTGAACTCACAGACACTGTGAATCTGCAGCTTCTAGTCCAAGGTGCCCAGGAGGAGAAGAATGGACAAGTGGGGGAATAGTGAGAACAAGAAGGACAGAGAGAGGGGTCATGTCCCAGGCGGGGTGCAGGGGACAGGTGAGATGGCACCGTGCTCCTCAGAATAGTTCTGTAAATGTAAAACTACTTATCTCAGGAATTCACAATTTCTTATTTCTGAGCTGTGGTCCACTGAGGGCGACTGAGTCATGAAAAGCAAAACCGTGGATGAGGGGTGATCGCTGTCCTCTCAGGCAGACCTGAGTGGAACTGTAATTCTATTACGTCTTTGTACTGCACTTTGTTTATGAATTCCGGGTCTGCAATACCAGTTACCTGCTGGATCTTTCTACAAAGATGTTTCCAGAGTCCTCAAGTCCATTTATTTTAGATTTAGCAATCAATGGCCCAGTATTTTGTTGTTGTTGTTGTGTCATTGTTATTTTGGTCAGCCCATGTTTGCAGTGCATTATGATTGCATTCATGGTAGGGAGTTGGTTGGTGCATGTGCGTAACACATCTTCATTCTTCTTTCATTCTCTCCCCCTCCCATGTCTTGATTCCCTTCACTTTCACAAAGATCTATCTCCCTGTTTCCTATTATCAACCTTTTATTTTGCTCTTTAATTTATGAGACAGCATGAGGGAGTGGAACTCTTCTTCACTGTTGGTGGGAATGTAAACTAGTATAACCACTATGAAAATCGGTGTGGAGATTCCTCAAAGTGCCAAAATTAGAAATTTCATTAGGTCCAGTTATTTCCCTTCCAGGGATCTTCTTGAAAGAGCTCAAGAATCCAACTTGTTTTGGAGCTGCAGCCATTATCCTCACCACCTCACCCAAGTTCTTCCACGGCTCTCTCGTCCCCCTTCAGCACCAGTAATCAGCTGACCACAGCAGGGGCTAGCACCAGTGAAACCCCTCCTTCTGCAGCTCGTGTCCCCCACCACGCCAAAGTCAGCAGGTGGCGAAGTCATGTTCACACCCTCCGGAAGACCCTGAGTGTATCAGCCACCATCTTAGCATTTCTAACTCTCAATTCCAGCTCCTGTCTCTGCTCCTGCCTTCCGTCTCTCCTGGCTTCCCAAACTTCGCAGCACCTGCAGTGGCATCTTCCTAACTTGTGCATCTCAGTGTGTCGCTGTCATCTTCCCGTCTAGTAAAATGTAAGGTCTTAGCACAGCACGCCAGGTGCATGATTGCCCTGTCCTGCTGCTCTGACAGCCTCATTTTAATTGCATTCCTCAATACCCCGAGACAGTGGTCAGACTTGGCAAATACAAATTGCAGGATAGTCAAGTAAACAGCAATATTTGGAATACACTTACACTAATATATTATTTGTTTCTTATCTGAAATTCAAATTTAACCAGGTGTCTGTCTCTCATTTGGCAGCACCAATCTCTCCTTTAGTCTCCAAACATGTCCTCTCCTAAGATGGCCTTTACTATTGTACAGAGGACACTTTGTGACACAACTCAAAGGCGTGAGGCAGACATTCTTGCCTAACATAATAACATCAAGACATTCATTTTCAAGAAATCGATTTAAAAATTCACTAATAAAAGGAATACAAATTTCCTCCTGGAGGCGTGGCAGAGAGTGTATTCCTCCGTGGGCAGCAGGTCTTTCATTAGATTCTGCATGGGGGACCAGCAGAAGTCCTCCTCTTTTCTTCCCCCTTATCCAGGAGGCAGAGAGTGAAGCCAACAGAATCCGAAACAGAGCTCCTCATTCCCATGAAAGATGCAGACCTGGGAGTCAGAGCCCCACCGGAAGCCGGAGCGGCGCTGAGTGTCCATCCTGAGCTGAAACAGTGTGGAGAGAGTCGTCAGAGGCGGCAGGGACACTCCTCTGGTCACTTTAAGGGAGAGTGGGAGAGGCAGCATGTGGCAGGGGAATGGAACGGGCAGCTGCTGCGTCCTGACCAGAAGCTGCCCCAGCCCCTCTGAGCACTGTGGGGCCTGTAACACCTCCCCATGCAGCCAGCTTCTACAGGAGAAAGGGTGATTTGATTCCAGTTTGATCCCGCCCAGAAGAAGCCAAAGGTATCCCTTAAAGACTCAGACGCGCTGGAGGACAGGAAGACCACCACACCGACAATGCTTTATAAGCACTTAACAGTTACTGCCTCACTTTCCATAAACGGATAACTCACTGCGAGTTTCATGAGGGGGCCGTCATGACAGCTGTCTTGCTCACACACACTAGGCGTGTCGTCTACCACTTGAGATTGCAGAAGTGCATTTCTCTTCCCCCACAGAGCTGGCTGACCTCTGTGCTCTGAAACCTTGGGCTCTGAGCAGCGAGCAGGTGATTCACTTTCTTTGGCCTCTGCACAGAAAGTTACCACATAGAAATGAGAGAGCAAACTGCTGAAATCACAAGCAAGAACTTGTGTCCCAACCCCACTCCATCTTATTCCCAAGAAATGAGAGGAATGGGTTGTTTGTGTTTAGGTTGTTGATAAAGGGAAAGCAACACTGTCAGCTGATTGTCTGAAGCGGGAAGAGGAGGACCAGACCAGAGTCCTGAGCTCCTCTGCTGGTCCAGATGCGCAGAAGGACAGGCAGGGTGATTGGACGCCTGGGGGCGCTGTGGTTGGAGCAGAGCACAATTTAAGTGCTGACCCAGGCGGTGAAGAGCCCGGCTTCTGTGAACCGGGGCACAGCCCTGAGGCAGAGGACCTCCTTCCTGGCCCAGGTTTGCCCCTTCGGAGTGGAGAACGACTTAAACGGGAAGAGGCCCTGTCTTCTCTGAAATAAAATGCAGCTATAGTCACCAGCAGTCACTGACCTCCCACCTGCCCTGTGCTGCCACCCTCTGTCCTCAGAGGCCAAGGACTGTAACTGGCAACTGCAGGCAGCCCATCCTGGGACACTTGTCTGCCACGGCCAGGGTCAGCTCCATGCAGAAGCGCTATGGAAAACTTTGGGGAAAGTTTAAATTTTAACACATACATCCCAGTGAAAGACACTGCCATTAACTCCGCCAAGATCCTCCTGCTCACTGCAGACGTATTTATCCCACTGTTAGTGCCACTGTCAGAAGCAGCTCTGGAGTCCACTTTCCTGAGTGTCTTTAGTTGCACTGCCTAAATATCCTGAAATGATTCAAAGCGTTTCCCTTTCGTGGTTGTTTTGACTTCGGGGAAAACCAGGAGTCACACAGTACCAGACCCAGTGAATGAGGTGAATGAGGACCCAGCGTCACGTTTTTCCAAGCCTGGCCTTCCTTTGGCTGGCGCTCGGCTGCAGTGTTCTTTAAATTTTTTTATCATGTTTTGTGCAGATACCCAGGGAAAAGGACTTCCAGAGCTGCTTTAGAAAGTGGAAGGAATGATGGAATGAGTCTGTTTAAAGCAAGGGGAAGACTTTGAGGAGGTAATGGCAATGTCTTTTGTTGCAATAAAAATTTAAAATTTAAATATCCATCACATATTTTCATCACCCCTTACAACTTTTGCAGCTCAGTGCCCAGTGAAAACACTAGGGACCTTGCTAAGAAAAAGTTATGAATTTTAAGCAGAGGGCATCCTCAGCCCTTGAACAGGTGTGTGCAGGTCTCCTCCCCGTGGAGCCATCCCTGGCCTGGGATTTTCAGGACCTCAGCACCCACACATGCACTGGGTAGTATTATGACAGGTTTACAGGCAGCACACAGATGCTGGCTCAATTTATTTAATTCAACACTGGTAAGAAATGCACTTCACATTAAAACTCAACTCAGATTTCTGAGTTAAATCTATAGAATTTTGGTGGGTCTAATAAAAATGTAGTTTATCAGGATCTAGGAGAGATACTCAGGAAAGGGGACTCTAGACCTACTTCAGACAGAGAGGCATGCACAGTGGGATAAATGTCTTTGATGTGAAGAGGAAGATTTTGAGGAAATTAATGAATTTTGCTTGTGAAAAATTATAAGCAGAAGCAGCCAATTTTAGCCAACTGGCCTACATTTTTGTCAGCAATCAAGGTGTATACTTTTGCTGGCCCGAAATTTAAGGAGATTCCAAAAACCTCAGGACTGAAAATAAACAATTGCAATTCACACCAAAATTCACGATGAGCAAGATATCAGAAGAAAACACATGCAGGCTGTGGTACTTTTTACAACCTTTCATTCTTTCGTAATGGGGACAGTGTTTCCAGACCCCTGGCTGCTGTTCCTTGCTCTGCCGTCCTCGGCAGGGCAAGTGTAAAGGGGTTGACCATGGTATGTGCACAGAGCAGACAAGGCCAGGATATAGAACCATGTTTCCTGATAATTTTTATTTGAATATTTTGGTCATAGTATACAGGGCCACACATCATTCCTCTGTTCTCAGATTCCACTATGGTCTGAAACAATATTGTCATGTCTCTGAGTACCACCTGACAATGCCCAGGACACACCGTGCGCTCAGTATGGTATGAAGTTGGTAATATATGCTTGCTCCACCATGGAAACCCTAGAGGATGCTTTGACCCTTTAGGCAGAGTGCACTCAGCTGAAACAGACATTCCATGTGGGTGACAAGATGCACACTTGTTTGAGTCATTACTATTCACATGGACTTTGCACGAGGCCGATATCTTAGGCATCCAGTTTAAACCAGTAGAGTTATCCACTTCCGAACCCATCCAACTCCTTTATGCCTTCATTCGTACCAGCACGGGCACTGGAGTATCTCCTCCCCGTGCTCACTCGCCTCGTCCGGCACTGCCCGCCCCACCCCCCGGCCTAGCTAAAGTCATTCTTCCAAAAAGTCTTCTCTCACCCCTTAATCTCTTTTTTATACAAACAAGGCATTCTTTGTACACAAAAACTTCTCATCTTCTCTACTGGAGGGTAATACTTTTGGGGATGTTGGATAAGTCTAATTTATCATTTTTTCTGTGTACCCAGGATACATTTAGCACTTGGCACATTTGACGCATGGTGATAAATGCTCAATATTCATCAATGAGTGAACTGTTTGATTCTTCATTACAAATATGTGTATATATATTGTCGCCTACTTGAAAAACTGCACTGTTTCTTTTTATCCCTTTAACTTTCCCCTTGCAGTTAGAACGATTTAATCAATTGACTTAGAATCTGAAGGATGTTTATTATAAAATGATGTCTGATTTTAAATATGTAACTGGTAACACATAAAGTTTTGCCATTACCATACCCAAAATTAGCTGAAGTAAAACTACCTGTGTCCTGGGACATTTTACAACAGTGTGCTGAACAGTTTGCCGTAAGTGCCATTTGGGTAACGTGTCTGTTTGCATACTGTGAGCATCACTTGGGCAGGAGTCATTTCAACCAGTTGATTCTTGTATTGAATGAATTTGATAAAATTATTGTTTGTGTATTTCCTATTACATTATTCTAAAAAAATTGATGGAAACTCTAATTTTTGGTCATCCTGTATTTAAATAATTGGTCTGATAAGTGGCTTACACTGTGCTTGCGAAGTTTTGAAAATTACTATTTCTTTATTATCAAAGATAAACATCTGTCTAGTTCAGCCTGACAATGACAAATTCCAGATTGGTAGACTCTAAATTAATGAAGTTACATTGAATTCAGTGGACTCAGCTACATGGACTTAATTTTGGTTATCAGTATAAGTTTTTTTTCTAACTGTATCCATTGGAAAAATCTCAGGAGCAAATGCTTCCTCAGCCACTTACTTCTTCATGTTCTGTGTCATCTAGAAACACCAGTTTGTCTTTTTCTGGTTAATCTGCACAGAGTGATGTTACTCTTTGTGTCATTTTTTTAGGCTCTTAGATATTTCAGTAGATTTAAGAAAAGAAAGCTGAGCCTGCCACACCTGGGTGAAAGGTTGAATTAAACAAAACAAGAAGTTTGCAGGCTTCTCAGATTTTATTCCTGTCCAGTTTCTTACTTTTTAAACTATTTCCAAGATGTGTGTACTATACAGTCTGAGGAATCACTTATTTAGCTTGTCTATGGAGTTCAGAACAATACACTGCCTTCCCATCAGGATATTTCATGCACTTTTGTTTCAAGGATTTTATTTTATTTTATTTTCGGTACTAGAAATCGAACTCAGGACCTTGTGCTTGCCAGGCAGGCATTTAAGTCACTGAGCTATATCCCCAGCCCCCAATGTTTCAGGGGTTTTAGAGTTGTAGAGACCAAAGTAAAGGTGACAAGGATGTTGCACAGGCAGCGTGACCTTTGACCTGGGCTCCCTTGTCACCTGGGAGTGGCACCCACCCTCACAGTACAGGACCCCTGTGAACGACCACAACAAGGGGCTATTTCAAGCCCCCTCCAGGGCCCCAGGCTGTTTTCAAAAGGTCATGATCTCATTTAATCCTCTTATTCACTTCCTTAATTATTTATTTTGACTTTACAGATCAGGGCAGGGCCCCACGGATAGGCAGCAGACCTGAGACTGAAGGCCAGCTCTGTCTGAATACAGATAGTTCCCCCAGGCCCACAGCATTTCTGTAATGATTAGGAGCACTGGTTTGGTCCAAAGTTCAGATTAAAATCCAGTTGGACTAAAGAGGTAGAGGCTTGGCGGTAGTGTATTCAAGAATTAAATTATCTTTATTTTAGGAGTAAAACAAAAACCAACCAACCACCCAAATACCCCTATGGAGATGAGTTTTAGAGTTGCTGCTTCTGGCTCACGGAGTGAAGTGCAATGTTTCTACAATGTGAAAAAGTGTATACTAGAAAAAGTTTCATCTTACTGAGCTTGCACATCAGTCTTTGAGAAATAGCTTCAGAGAGCCAGTCAGATCTTTTTTTCCCTCTGCCTTCTCTCTAACACCATCACACCATCATCATCCACCTTGTGTAGCAAGTTTCAGAATATTTCTTCGTTCTGCATACACAGTGAACAGCATTAGGGAGTTCTGTGTTCACAAAGAATTATGTTTCTTTCAAAGAAAGCAAGCCTCTTATAGTGTGCCTGTTGTACTTCATTTATTTCTTTATGTAATTTAAATTTGGTGAGATTAATAAAACATGGAGGGAAAGGTCCTTTAAATACATGTTTGGCTAACATTTCTTTAGAACACAAGTACTGAACATAATTGCCTATTAAATGTATCTTGAAATTCGCATTTCGAAATTTCCAGAAACAATTCTGTTTACTTCTTGAACAATAATTGCTGGCACAGTTTATGAAGTTACACAGTTTATATATGTTTTTAATGAAGAATGCCAAGCACCAATAACTGACAGATCCCAGGGAGTAATGAGAGGATTACAGAGGTGCCACCTTGATGTTACCGTAAGACACATTCCCGGGGGGCAGTAACAATGGCAAATAGCCTGGGCTTTTTCGCATGTCGTGCTCTGCAGGAAATGCTCAAAGCACGGAGCAGTCTATGAAGAACAACAGATGCCCAGGGTAGCACCAATATTCATGAGATATTGCCAACAAAAGCGTAAACAAAGATTTTTGCACAAAAGAAGCATAAGTGTACTTTTTGTGCTCTTGTTCGTCATTACTAAAATATGTGTGTCATTCAGGTTCAAGAGGAGCTTGCAACTCCCCATGTCCTGTGGGTTCTTTCATGAGAGCTCATCTTGTTGTGCTTCAAGATAACTATTTAAGCTGGCTGGATGACGATGTCATTTGGGTAACACAACTTCTTGGATGTGTCTTGTTTTAAATTCCATTCCGTGAAGATTAGGTCCACCAGAAGGTAAGTTCCACGATGTCATTTTCTTTAAAATGTTTTATGTAACTGTCTTAGTCTCCAGAACTGAAGTACCTGGCACTTGTTGGGCAATGGAAGGGCACTTCGTAATTGTCTACAAATGAGTAAATGGTAGTAATGCCCCAAGATGTTCAGGCTATCTTAACCATTAGGGACAGAATAAAATAAAAGTGGCCTTTTGAAGGCAGGGTCCTGATAGTAAAGCCATAGGCACTGAAACACGTCCTTGACTTCCTTCACAAAACTTTGCACAAACTGGGTCTTGTCTAAATATTTTTGCAAGTTATTTGACACATAACATTTTACTTCAGTCTCTATATAACTTGCTCTGACCACAGGTAATAAGAGAGAAAATAAAAAGCCCTTTCACAGGAAAATTTGAGAGGTCTAGGTAATGCACTGTAGGAAATAAAAAGCTTTAACTCAGCCGATCACATAATCATGTAACAGCAGCAAGACCAAGACCATCTCCCCACCACCCCTGCTCCCACGGACTCTGCCTGCTGTGCCTAGGGCACCCGGAACAAGCCACTCAATCCTCACCCCCCTCTTCACTTGTTCCCTTGTGGCAGTGCCCACTGGTCCCTCTGGAGTTTTTTTTGTTTTGTTTTGTTTTGTTTTGTTTTGTTTTTTTTGCGGCACTGGGGATTGAACTCACAACCTTGCGCTTGCCAGGGCAGGCGCTTAAGCCGCTGAGCCAAACTCCCAAGCCCCCTCTGGAGTTTTTTGATAAGGACTCAAGAACTAGCAGCATTTGCACCGTGTTCAAGGTGGAGATGTTTAGTTCTCAGAGCCCATCACCAGTCCAGGTGCGATGTCCTCTAGGAGCCTCCAGTCCTCTCTACCTGCCAAGTCCTCCTCCTCTCTGAGCCTCTCACAGAGCACCCGTGGTAGTCAGGCTTCTCCACAGCCATCCAAGAAGGGACTTCTGAGGGGAATCACCTCATGACACCTAGGCACCTGAAGAGTCCCTCCACAGCCCCTTTGCAGACAGGAGACCCGGGGATACAGGCAGTGTGGTGGAGTTTGTTCCCAAAGGCTGCACAACCAGAGGAACTAATGGTATAACTTTCAGTCCGAGGCTGACAGCCTGAGACTCTGGGGGCTACTGGTGTAAATCTTGGGGTTCAAAAGCCCAAGCGCCTGAAGTTCTGAGGTCCAAGAGAACAGAGAGATGTCTACCTCCCTCCCAGGGGAGAAGCCAGCTCCTCTCTGGATATGTTCTCCCCAGGCCGCAGGTGGCAGTGAGGATGGGTCCCCCGCTCATGCACAGACCAGTTTCCCTGGAAGCACACACACCAAATAATTTCACACTGAGCTCCTGTACGCCTTAATCCAGGCAAGTGGGCACCCGAAACCAGGCATCTATACTGTCTCTACTGAAATGTTCTGTGCACAGTTGGTCCCCTGTCCATCTCCTAACTGCTGGGACAGCCCAGTCTTACTCCTTCCTGGAATTTGTCTCAGGGAGTGCACAGCTCCTGGTTCATAGTGGTGCTAATCAGTGCTTGCTAGACCTGTTCCCTCTCTGTGCTCCCCGAAATGGCTACATGGTAAAAACTGAATTTCATTGCTAGGTATGTTCCTCTAACACCATCCCGGCACTGTGTGATGATAGTGGTTTGCTCTTCAATTTCATAGAAGGCATCATTTCTGATTAAGAAACTCTGTCCACAATCGCAGAATCAGGATTCTGATTCCAGGTGGGGAGAAGTCGTTTAAGCCAAACGAGAAAGCTGTCGTAGTGGCAGGATCTGTCTCGTGAAATCCATGGGCAGCAACGAGGCTAACCCCTGACAGTGCTGTAACCAGGGCATGAACTTCAGGAGACGCACATCCCCCCCTTCTCCATGGAGTGTTTGCCCAAAGCTTCCCTTTCTCTCTGCTGATCAGTTTCCTTTGCTTTCCTCGTCCACCAGAAATAAAATGTAACTATCAACAGGTTCAAACACACATTTTTTATTTCAAGAACACAAAGAAGATGGTGTTCAGTTCAAGTTCCCAGTTTTCTCAGAATGACTCCCACTGGCCTGGCCTTGTTCAGT
>RJWM01033891.1:0-20191 GCA_004363535.1 Dasyprocta punctata
TCCCTCCCTCCTTCCCTCCCTCCTTCCCTTCCTCCTTCCTTCCCTCCTTCCTTCCCTCCTTTCTTTCTTCCTTCCCTCCCTCCCTTCCTCCCTCCCTCTCTTCCTTCCCCAGATGCTCCTCCTCATCTTTAATGATTCCGGAGAGCACTGTGCACTGGAACCAAAAAAGCCTTAGACTCCACCAGGGCAGCCTGGTGAGGGCAAGGTCATTTTCAGCCCATATTTTACACTGCTGCTCCTCCCTGACCTGCTATGTATGCCTTCCCATTTATTTGCAGTAGCGAGCATATGCTGTGTTGCTCAAATTAAGCCTTAAAGTGTAGTTAGGATGTTACGACATGGCACAGCATTTGTCCTGCTTGTTCTGGTGAGTATAATGATCTCCAGGTCCCTCAGCGTGGCCGTAGCTGACAGGACAGCGCCTTCTGAACAGTACCGCGCCATCTCGGGTCTGACCTGCACCCGTCTGCTGGTGGACACCGCGCCTATTCTGCGTCGAGACTGTCGGGAATGAGCGCGCACGCGCACACGCACACACACACACTGTGCAAAGTTCCGTGTTCTACGATACGACAGAAAGGCATGTGGGTCCCGTGGTGCTGGGTGCAGTCAGCACCCACGCCCTGCAGCTCCCGCCGCACCCACGCCACCCCTGCTCTGACCCTCACAGGGTGGGACAGAGATGGGAACAGCACATCGTGCTCACACATCTGGAAAACTGCCGCGTGTCAATGGAAAAAATTAAACTAAAATGTTTTGATAAAAGTGTTTCAATATAGAAATGGTCCCGTTTCTAGGGGTGCGCAGGGCTGGCCTGGACCTCAGCCTTTGGGGACTGCCCGGAGCCCCCCGGGCTGCGGCTGGGAGGTAGGAGGCAGAGGATGCTCCTCCGAGCCAGCAAAGCTGGAAGTGTTTCATCCGCACCCTCTGTGCGCCTAAAACGACGGAGCAGCCCAGAGAGCTCCAGCTCCCTGCGTCCTGCCTGCGGTTTACTGTATCAGCAGCTAAAATTGCCGTACGGCATCTCTCCCTGAGTAAGGCCAGGTACAGATAAAGGGCAAAGTAAGGGGTCGGTTGAAGGAAATGGGCAGGTTGACCAGAGGAGACACAGGAGCAACTTGAAGCCACAGGCCCCAGGGTGGCCACCATCAGCCTCGTGGGCCACGGCGGCCAGGCAGTGGTCAGGGAGCATTCGGGATGTTTTGGAAGGTTAACATCAAAAGCTGTGAGCGCTGAGCTCTCCACGGTGCGGCGGCCTCATCAAACCACTTGGGGCCCGGTCGGAATGGCAGAGTGGCTTCCCCTCCCAGCTGGACCGGGTCACCCTGCCCATGTCGTGCACACCCCCGTCACACACCCCTGTCACACACGCACACTCCTTATCACACACACCCCCGTCACACGCACACTCCTTATCACACACACCCACCCTATCTCACACACACCCACCCTATCACACACACACCCTATCACATACACACCCCTATCATTTCATTATAATCACCAAGCCAAGAAATGTCTTCCTTTCAGAGCCCACATACACTAAGTGATTTCTGCAGATCATTTCTCCCCTGCACCCTACGTCACTGTTGCTTGTGCATTTAACTGGTCCAGATTTTCAAATACGGATGAGAACGCTGGGCGTGCCGGGGTCCGTGCGGTCCCAGCCTTACGAAGGCTTTGGTTGCAGGGCAGGCAGGCCGTGCTGGTCGCAGGCCCAGGGGCTCTGGTGTCTCCCCGTTTCCTCACCTCGTTGACCTCCCGAAGACACGGGAAGTGGGGTATAAACTACACGGTGCCCTTTACCCGGCCTTCCCACACGTCAGAATAGCGAGTAACCTTCCATTCCGACCAGGACAGTCCCGCTGCTCGCCCTGTGTCTGTGCCGTGAGCCCCCGCCCGCGCTCTGCCAGGTGTATGTGCAGGCCACACGAAGGGCAGAGGGGAAAGCAGGAGGCCGGCGCGGCCTGGGGCTTGGCCCTGCGCGCCCAGGTCTTCCTCTCGGGGCTCTCCCTTTCCGACCTCGGCATCACCCTGGGAACGGCACCTCTGGACTTAGCTTCCTCTTGTTGGTTAGCATTTACTTTTACTTGTAGTTAGACAATAATATAAATAATATTAAAGAATATTAACATTTTTTGTGGCTATATTTTGGAACATATTTTTAAGATTATAAATAACTTTATTAAGGTACATTTAAAAATAGAATACGCTATTTAAAATATACAAGTAAGCATGTTTGTGTGTGTGTGTACAGAGGCACATAGTGGGATTTAATCATACAGTTCACATCTAATCAATTAACAGTGGACAGAAAAGAAATGATGTGTATTGCTACAGTACTCTCCTTTTTCTCATGAGGGGTATGTTTCAGTACCACGGCAGATGGTTGAAACCACAGCTAGTAACAAATTATATATGATAATAACAAACTCTTTATATATACACACCTAGGATAAAGTTTAATTTTAAAAGTAGACAGAGTAATGTTCACAGCAATTTATAATAAAGAAAAATAATTTCAGACAAAAAATTAACTGCATTTTATTCGTTGTTTTAAAATTTTTATGGAAAAAATAAATTTCAAAACAAAATAATAGGAGAATAATAATAGTAATATACAGCATATTGTTTCTTCAAAGTAGTTACTCAGAGTACAAGATATGGGCATAAAAACTTCTGTAAGCAATATTATCACAAACCTTTCTTTTCAGTGAACTGAGAGAAACTCGTGGTCTGTCTCGTTCTCTGTTCCTTTCCCCTTTCCCTCACCCTAGTCCCTCTTTCCTTTTGAACAGTTTCTTCCCTTTTTACAATATCTGTTGTATATTTTGAACCTTATTCACTCTTTCAGTTTCTCCACATCAGGGAGACGATACAAAGTCTACACACGTGTGTCTGATTTATTTCACTGGTGAGTACGGTCTCAGTTGCATCCATTTGCCTACAGTTGTCTCAGGTTTGTCCTTCTAACCTGGCTGAGTAGTACTCCATTGTATTAAAAGGCCACATCTTTTTTTTATCCAATCCTTGGTTGATAGACATTTGGGTTGTTTCTAAGATTTAGCTATTACAAATTGTGCTGCTACAAACATAGGCACACATATATCACAGTGGTATGATGTTTTTAATTCTTCTGGGAAGATACCCAGAAAGGAATAGCTGGGTTGAATGGGACCACTAATCCTATTTTTTGAGGAATCTACACAGTGATTTCCAGAGTGGTTGTACCAACAGTGGAGAAGGGTTCCTTTTTTTCTCACAGACCCTCCAGCATTTGTTACTGGTCGATTTCTTGATGAAAGCCATTCTTTCCATTCTTTCTGGAGCAAGATGGAATCTCAGCATTATTATTTTTTTTTTTTTTGCGGCACTGGGGATTGAACTCACAGCCTTGCGCTTGCCAGGGCAGGCGCTTAAGCCGCTAAGCCAAACTCCCCAGCCCTGGTTTTTTGAGGCAGGGTTGCACTATGTAGCTCAGGCCGGCCTTGCGCTCGCGTTGTAGCCCAAGCCGGCCTCGAACTCACAACGCTCCACCTACCTCAGCCTCCCGAGTGCTGGGATTAAAGGCGTGCGCCACCACACCCGGCTTCAGCATTATTTTAATTTGCATCTCTCAAATGACCAATGATGTTGGACATTTTTTCATATATTTATTTGCTGTTTGTATTTATTTTTCTGAGAAGTGCATATTCATCTCAAATGCCTATTTTTGGATATCCCTTTGTCATTGATAAGAAGAACAAATATAGTGAAAATGGCTATATCCCAAAATTGTTGTACAGGTTTAATGCAATCCTGGTCAAAATACCTTTAGCATACCTCATAGAACTAGAGAAAAATTCATAAAATTCATTTGAAAACAGAAGAGACCTGAAATAGCAAAAGCAATTCTGAACAAAGAAAGCAAGTTAGGGGGGATCACAATCCCTGACTTGAAATTATCCTACAATGCAACTGTAGTAACAGAGAAAACCTCAAAACCAAAGCAAAACAAAAAAACCAGGTCTGAGGATCAGTGCAACGGCTTGGAAGATGCAGAACAGAGGCCAAAACTTTCCCTGGGAGAAAGGCGGCCTCGTCAATAAACGGTGCTGGGGAAATGGGCTCTGCACAGGACGAAGTCTGAAACTGAGTCGTGTCTATCACCATGTACTGAACTAAAATCAAAATGGATCAAAGACCTAAATACTAAAACAGAAACACTAACTCACTGGAAGAGAGCATAGGTAGAAATTTTGAAGACTTTGGTGTAGGCAGAGATTCTATGAACAGATTGAAGATCACATGGGAAATATTACAAAGAATTGACAACTGGAATCTCATCTGAATAAAAACCTTTTGGACAAACAAAGAAATCACCAACAGAGTAAAAAGACAATCCACAGAGTGGAAAAAACTTTAGTCAATTATCCCTCAGACAAAGGAATAATATCTAGAACATGTAAGGAGTGAGAAAAAATCAGACCCCTCAAATCAACTACATTTTGAACTGAGATTTTGTGGTAGAAATACATAGTGAGTCCTCTTGTTTTGTTTATTTTCTTATCATGCACACTGCACCTTCCAGCATAAGTTTGTTTCCTTTTTCTCCCTACTACCCTTGAAGATCTTTGAGAGCAGTTTGTCTTAATTCACATTTGAACCTCTAAAAGTATTTTGACTACAATAGGTCTTCCATAAGTGTGTTTTAATTTTGGTAAAGTGGAAAGATGCACTAGGAAGGAATAGGTATCGTTTTCCTGTCAAACCATCTTTCTGTCTTGCCTGTTTGATTTCTGCACATGCACACACACATGCACACACGTGTGCCCACCCCCAGCCCCTCGGCCACGCTGTCCAGGCCACGCCCTAACGCTAACCCTAACCCGCACTTGGCGTCCCCAGGTGTGGGCTCCCACCCCGTGCTGCGCGGGGCACACTGACACTGCGTGAGGCCCCGGCGGGGCGGCGGCCCCCTCTGCACCCCTGCAGGTGGTCTCCAGGCTGCGCACAGCAGCTGGGCTCCAGCACCACCATGTGCCGCGACCCAGCCTGACACCTCCTGCCAGAGGGGCGGAGCCCTGGCGGGTGTGCAGTGCCCACGAGAGGGGACTCAGCGCGGTGCACATGCCGTGCGTCAACCCAGGAGCCTGTGGGGCTTGGTCCCCTGGCCTGTGCCGGGAGTCCCATCAGTGGGTGATGTGGCCTCTTCAGTCCAGCAGCGAGGGAAAGCGACAGGATTCCATGGTCTCCGGGGAGGGTTTGCATGAGGAGAATTGCATGACAGGTGGCGGATTCGCAGTGAGTTTTGTTGGTGTGTTAGTCTTGCACCCCACGCCCTGCATCGTGGGGGGCAGAGGTAAGAGGCCTTCGCACTGCAGAAAACCCAGCAGTGCGTGCATCTGTGGGCAGAGAGGGAAGGCGGCAGGAAGACCGCTGCTGCCTCTTTGTGAGCGAATAACTGCTGGCCACGGTCTTTACAAATCACACTCCTGGCGGGGCTCTGAGACCAAGGATGCGTGAGGAGACAGCGGCTCCCGGCTCGGACCACAAGGTTCAATGATCCTGGGAAGCAGAAGCAGAGCTTCACTGGATGTGGGCCTCTTACCCTTCCAAAAATTAAAGGGGAGACCCAAAGACATGGGTCAGGGTAAAATGGGGCTGCCCCAGGTAGTGGGGTGGGTTTCCCCCAGCACCACCCAGGAAAGAAGATGCGGACTGGCATGTGGGGGCTTGCAGGGCGGGGACCCCTGTGAGCTCCCTGCCCTGAGGTTTGTCCTCTGGCAGGCGGCATCTGGGCCGTCGGGCAGGCTGCTTCAGAGCAGTGGACCCGGCAGACACCAGATCCAGACGCACCCGAGTGGCATCGTGAGACCCATGCGGGAATCCTTGCCACACCGCCCGGCAGCGTCAGGAACCAGCTGGGCAGGAGGGCCGCCCGCCGCTCTGTGGGTGATGAGCCGACACAGTAAGGGAAATAGCCCGATTTGAGGGTACAGAGAGCCATCTGGACCAGCGGCTCCGTTTTGAGTCGCCGTCCCCCGGGGAGCTGGGCTCAGCCCGAGGTCTCCTGTCACCACACTCATGGGCCAGCGCCCTACACGACGTGCAGGGTGGCTTCCACGCCTGCTCCACTCACAGGCAGGGCTGGGGCAGAAGGAAGTCAAGGTGACGGCCCTGCGGAGGATGCACTGGCTGCCAGCTCTGCCTTCTTGCTGTTCCTTGCTGGGCATGAAATACGTAGCCACTTGTGACTCCAGGACAGCAGTTCCCCGAGGCCATGGGGAACCGGCTGGGAGCCAGTGGATGGACCCCAGAGAGGCACAGACACCAGCCCTGAGCCCAGAGGGCGCTGCCAGCAAGGCTGGTGGCTGCTTCATCAGCAGAGGGGAACTGCTGAAATTCGCTTTCCTTCCGGAGGCCACCGAGTATTCACACAGACAGAAGTTCCCGTGCTATGTGGGTCCCTTCGTGTGTGTCTGAGTGTGCGTGCCTGGGCCAGGAGAGTCTCAGACGACTCCGAGGTGGGGTCGGTGGAGACCGGAGGTGGGAATCTCCAAAGACAGACGCCCCGTGCCGGGTTCTGTGTGCTCAGTGGCACATCCAGGACCAGAGCAAAGGCCGCACCCCCGTCTTAGGAGACCGAGGCTGTACTCCAGGCCCGCGCTTCTGGCTGTGCCTTCACTGAGAAATCACTCAGATGTTTTGCTTTGTCTTTTCTGTGAGTTGGATTTAAAATTAATATCCATTCACATTTTTCAGGGGTTAAACAACCTAGCTGAACGCTGGCCCCCGTGTAGCTCGGCTGCTCTCTGTTGATGCCGCTAGATGACAGGCAGATCTGGTCTTCACTGCGGGGCACAAAGTTGCCAGTTTTGTTTCGATAATCATCACAGATAAGAAGACACAGGTTGTGCAAAGCGTCTATTCCACACACCCCCCCATTATTTTGCTTTTTTCCTTAAATCTCAGTGAAGTAGCTACTTCTCTTCCACTTAGGTAAGAAGAGCCAGTGTAGTCGAAGGCTGTTTACACAATTCCACAATTTGGGGTAAGAAACCTGTAACCTCTCCCGGGCTGGGCTCAATTTCGTCTCTCCCACTCAGCTAAACAAAAATATTCATACTCCTCTTTCGTCATTTTAAACATTTCTAAATTGTTTCATTTTAAGTGATTTTTTTTTTCTAAAACAATGTGGTGAAATGACTTAATCACGTTAGTGAATTCTGCGGGTACAATTCCGCAGCACAAGGTACTTACTATGCAAACATCGCCACCATCCACTCCTAGGATTTAGCACCCCAGACCCGAGCTGTGCACCCGCTGGGCACCACGCCCACCCTGCTGTCCCTTCCCCCGGGGACCTGTGTGCGCTCTCCTCTCTGTGGACTCGAATGTCCTAAGTCTCTGCTCAGTCCTCAGTCACCCCTTTGGACCGGTCGGGGGCACACAGCATCTCCAGTTTCACCAGCTGCGGACACACCTGCGCATGCTTCCTTTCAAAGGCTGAGGAGACCCTGAGGCGCGGCTGCGGCCCCCCACCTCTCCACGTTCAGGCGTCAGTGGACTTGTGGGCTGTTTTGCCCTTTGGCCTTCACTGAGCGGAGCTGCTGCAGCCGCAGTGACACACGCACAGCTCTGGGTTCCGCTTCAGTCCCTGTGTGGATGACGGCTTGGAACCGCCGGGTCCTGTACAGTTCTGGGTGGGGCTCTTTGGGAGACTGCTCACCTTTCTCACAGACACAGTGCTGCTTCCACTCTGAGAGCAGCGCACGATTTCCCTGCACCCTGGCCGGCGCCTGGTATTCTGTGCTTTCGATGACAGCCGTCCTCGCAGGTGTGAAGTGGTGTCTCCCTGTGGTTCCGGCTGACGTCTCCGCAGAGGCTGTGCGGAGCACCTTTCCGTGATTCGTGGGCATTTGTGCATCTGTCTGGAGAAATGTTCATGCAAGTTCCCCGCCTCAGTCAAATTCTGACTTGGTTTTGCCGTTGCAGAGTGAGGTTCTTTATGTATTCTGGATACTAAGTCTTCACCGGGTGTGTGCCCCTGGCTATTCCCCGTCCGGCGAGTCGTCTTCCCGTCCCTTGGTCCTTTGTGCACAACGTTTGGTATTTTGGACAAAAGCTCAATTCATCTACTTCTTTTGTTGACTTTTCTCCTTAAGTGATAGAAAACTCTGAGTTTGTAGTAGGTGCTTCTGCCACTCCCTGCCCCTGCAATGAGGTTGGCCCTTGAGGCACAGACTTGCAGGGTGACTTGCTGACCCGGCTCCAGCGTTTGTCCTCTGTCCTCGGTCCGCTGTCTGTACCACGGGGTCTCAGCGTCCTCCCTCCTCGACCAGTGACCAAGCCTGGGGCTGAGTTGCACAACGGAGACCGCTGTTACCACCCTGGCCTTTGTGCTCGTGGCAACTCAAGCGTGTTAGGAAAATTTTCCCAGTGACTCAGTAATTTAGTTTAATAGTATGTTTCATTTCATCCAAACCAAGTAAGTATAATTGCATAAATAATAAAGTTTAGAAATACATGAGCATATGTTGATTATTATGACATTGTTTTTTCATTTAGTCCTGCTTTTCAGCCCACATGGATTCTAAATTCTTTTTAAATGTAAAATTTGTTAGCCATCCCACAAGGAAATACAAACCGAGTATTGGCCCACACTGGCTACTGCAGCCTTCAGTGTTCATTTACTGTCCCGAGGCAGGCAGCGTTTAGGTTTTGTCCTCCAAAATAGGTCACAGATTTCTCGTTCTCTAAATTAACCAGGACTGAATTGCCCAACCCCTGGCATCTTACTCTCCAACCCGGCCCAGGCCTCCCAGAAGCTGAAAGAGAAATGGTTCGTTGCCCCCGTTCATAGCACAAGTACTCTGGCACGTTTCCTGAGGCAGACCCTGTGAGATTCCAGTGCTCCTGGCTGAACCACCCAGTGACCTGCCAGTGAGAACCCTGAACCCCAGGCTTGGGGGGACGTTGCTCAGTTGGGTAGAACTCTGCCAGCCAACAAGGGCAGTGACACTCGAATAGGGCCAGATTCGGAGGTGGATTGTGTGCCAAAAGCTCGAATCCACCATCTGGAGGACACTGTGGGGCTCACCACCGGCCCGTGGCCCGGGAGCAGCTTGTCCAGTCCGCAAGGGAGACGGCTCGGACTGAGGGGCTCTGCCGAGCCGAGCCAGCTGTGGCTGGGGGGCAGCAGGACTCATGTTCCCCACGCTGGGGGAGAGTCTGAGGTCATGGTGTCCACGTGGTCCGGTTCTGCTGAGGCCCCTTTCTCAGGTTGCAGGTGGCTGTCTGCACTGACGCTGTGACCTGGCTGCGGGAGGCGAGGCTGCGGGAGGGTAAGAGCCTGAGTTAGAGCGCTTCCGTGACGCCTCCGGCTTTACTCTCCTCCCTGTACACGTGAGTTATTTTTAGATGGTCAGAGGGAGGTGTGCGACCCCCACTTTTCTGTCCCAGCCGTCCTGTGGACAGTGCTCAGATCCGTAAGCTGGACGGTCTGGGCAGGATGTGATCAGTCTATTGAGTGATGCTGTCTTTTCCTTTCTTTTCTTTTCTTTCTTTTTTTGTTGTTGTTGAGCAATGCAAAGGGAAACTCCCGGGACAAAGCCGCGGAGATAAAGCTCTGGCTTCCTCCGCACCACATTTCCCTGGGTAAACTGTGTTAGACATTGTGAGCTACGTGTATTCATGACATCTATGCTCTCAAGTGTAAACAGAACGGTACGTACAAAAAGAAGTGGAATTTCTAGATTCGGCTTTGCTGACTCGAGGTGCCTTCTTCCTGTTCGCTTCGTAGGTTTGAGATCTATAAATCTGAGGTCTCGGTGAGGCGATTGGACATGGCTGGGTTGCGAAGTGTGTCCGTCTACGTTCTTCCAAATACACTGCTGCCGAGAGGACTTCCTGGTTGAATTCTCCTTCAATTTTCACAAGGCTTACTGCTTGTCTGTTGGCGTATTTCTCAGGTTTGCCTGGCAGGCCTCAGGCACAGGGGTTTGTACCTCCTGAAGGCACTGGCAGTGACAGGCGGGGCCTCGCTGGAGCCTGGTGCTCGTCAGCCTGCAGACGCCCGTCTCCAGCACCCATGGGTGGGCCTGCGAACCCCTAGGGGAGCGGTGCTCCCTTCCCTCTGTGTGTTTCTCTTCTCCTCCCTCCTCCACACAGCTCGCTCCAGCCGCTTTTCAGCCTCCAGATGAGTTTGCTGAATTTACACAGGAAGTCTGTTTCTGTTTCAGCCCAAATTGCAAAGAGGTTTCTATTGCCACAACATTAACCATCGGTGACACTGGAGACTCAGAATCAGGGGGTGGGTTGGGAGTCAGACACCTGGCTTCTCGCCTGGGGGACCCTGATTTGCAGAACTCCCAAAGATGACCTCGCAATCCAAGCTTTGCAGACCCGCCCTCGACACGGGGATGGCTTGGGAAACACAAAGTGCTGCAGCACACACACTCTGGCCTCCGTGGGTCGGCAGGGCGGAGTTTATCTGCACTCACGGGAGGCCCAGCTGTGAGCTCAGCCTGTGTCCCATGCAGGCACAGGGACCCGGGGTGACCGGAAGTCTGCCGTCCTCGCCCACATCTTGTCGGTGTCAACATCCAGTCAGAAGACGAGTCGGAGAGGTAGGGGGAGAGGAAAGGGGAGACGGGCACTCATCACTCAGGACCTGTTGAGATGTTTCCACACACATCCTTTTGGCCACCACGTGCACAGCAGCCTGGGAAGCTGGGAGATGTAGCACTGTGTGTCCGAGGGGACACAGAAATAGGTTTGGTGACACCTTTGCAGTCTTCCATGGTTGGGGACATGAGAGAAACGCCTATGACGCTTGTCCCAAGTTGTGATCTAGTAGACAAAGAAACACTCAGGAAGTGACCCCAGAACAATGGTGGGCTGACTGTGCAGTGTGGAGCCCAGACAGGGAGCAGCGTGAGGGGAGAGGACTATGTGCAAAAAACAGGAAGGATGTTCCGGGGCGGGTGGGGGCGGACACCCCCCCGCCCCGGGTTCCCCAGGCGAGAGGTTCTGAGGTCGGGATTGCCCGTAAGGCTTCAGGGTCGGGCACCGGGAGAGAGGAGATGCTACTCCAGGGACCACATGGTATTTGTCTGGATTGCTTATCTTTTGTTGCTGAGACAAAATACCTGATGCCCAAAATTAAGGAAGGAAAGGTTTATTTAGCTCACAATTTGTGGAAGTTTCAGTTCATAATCAGCTGGGTTCAAGGCAGAGTGGCTCATGGCAGAAGACAGCACAAGCAACAAGAGCACATGGGGAGGAGCACGGAGAGAAGACTCTTTCGCTTATATTTTATGTAGGCCACGCCCACCCTAGGGTTGGTGTAGCACTCGCACCCATAATCCTAGCACTGGACCATGAATCAGTCACAAACTCTAGAAGCTTCCCCCATGACTGCATGAGGCTTTGGGGGGACATCCAGACACAAACCAAAACATTCTGCCCCTGGCCCCCCAAAGACTCATGCACATCCCTTTATGCAAAAGACATTTAGTCCATCTCTAAGAGCTGTCAAAGTCCTAACAGTTTCAGCATTGCTGAAAACTCCAAGCCCCAAGTCTCCTCCAAGATACAAAGCAAACTCTTAACTGCAAGCCCTCGTATGAATGAAAACAAGTTAAACACCTCCAACACACCATGGCACAAGATAAGCATTACCATTCCACAAGGTACAAATGGAATTACAAAGGAATATAACCAAAGCAGGTCCAAAATGTAGCAGGGCAAATATTACGTCCCGTAGTTCAATGCGAAACATCCAAAGCAATCTGTGGCAAATTGTGAGTTCCAAAAGGCTCGTGTGACTCCACCTCTGTGGCCCTTCCAGTGGTTATAGCTCCCATGGCTTCTGTCTTAGGCCTGCTCTGCTCAGTCCTTGCAGTTTTTCTCAGATGATCCATGCTCCTGGCTTTTCCAAACTTCTGGGTTCTCCACTGTAGTTCTGACTTTGCACTCACAGCTTCACACATTGCCCTCTCAGGGTCACACTGCCTGGGTTTCTAGGTCTTCTTTGAATTCTGGATGGGAGCCTTTTTAACCTCAGAACTCTTACATTCTGCATGCACCTAAAACCAGCACCACATGGATGATGCCAAGGTCCGCTGCCAGCTGGAGTAGTAGCCAGGTTTTCTTCTCTCTTGGCTGTAGGGGTCGAGTGCCTGGATCACTGAGTACTCTGAACTTGAATCTGAGGAACAAATTCTCTAGACCACCATCATTCTGGAACATGGCACTCTGCTGCTTTTTCCTCAAAGCAAAGCCTTTCACTTTTGAGGTTTTGAGGCTGCAAAGTTAGGGACTTCTTGTTTCTTGTGATGCCCTGAGCCATCTTCTACGTTCTTCTGTTTCTTTTCAGCAATCAAGATCTCCTTTCTGCTCTGTTTTCAGTCCACAACTTTACTGGAGCTTTTACCCTGGCCAGACTCATAACGTTCTTAATCATCCTGCTGGACTCTTTGCTCTTGATACACAACATAAATCTGGCTAAAAGCCCCCAACAGTAGCCATGTTACCACCTCAGTATTTGACTGTCTTGAAATTTCTTCTGCCAGATCAATCAGTTCACTGCCCTTAATTTTAGTCTCAGGCAAAGTCTCTGGACACCAGCAAAATGCAGACAAACTTTTTACTAAGCCCTAACATACATCATCTGGACTCCAACAACCAGTGCAGTCTTCCTTTCCAGCAGAAACCTCCCAAACCTAGTATGTACTAGGAGGATTTCTATCAGCCTTCTGGTCTTCTGAACCCTGACCGGAATCTCCCATGCAGAGCAGCCTGAAGTGCTCCATCTCTACTCTTCCAAGCAACATCTCCAAACCTTTCCAAGCTCTTCCCACGAGTCCTTCCCAAAGACTCTTGAGTCACATGGTCAGGTCATTTGCAGCAACGACCCCAGTCTTCTGGAACCAAATTCTGTTTTGGTTACATTTTGTTCATTGCTGAAACAAATACCCAACACTCAAAATTAAGGAATGAATTTTTTTTTTTTAGCTCACAGTTTATGGAGATTTCAGTCCATAACCTGCTGGGTCCAAGACAGAGTGACACATTACAGAAAGCAACAGTTTGTGGTGGCAGAAAACAGCAAAAGCAACAAGAGCAAAAGGGAGGAGTGCAACATAGAAGATTCTTTCTGTCCCTTATGTGTAGCCCGCACCCACTGGGGCGTAGCACTCACTCCCATAATCCCAGCACCTGACTGTGAATCAGTCACAAACTCCAGAAGCCCACTCTGATGACCACATGAGGCTTTGGGGGGACATCCAGGCACAAGCCACAGCAGTATTTATCCCAGTGATTTTCCATGAAGGTGACACGCACGCCCCACACAGATAAGAAGACAAAGCCCTCCCGCACTGACGGGCTGGGATGTGCTTCCTAAACGGATGCGAGTGCCCTGCTTCCACCTCCCAGGCCCACGGTGGAAACCACTTTAGGGGCTTAGACCAACGTGCCCCAGAGCACAGACCTCAAACATGCTTCTGTTCCCGTCTGAACCCCAGAGACCCCCGAGCACAGCCTGTCCTTTCCTTCGCACCCTTTGGGTGTCTGGAAGCCGCTAAAGTCTTCACTTGTTCAGAACGGCGCTCCTGATCTCCTGACACCCGCACCTGCTGCACACCTGAGCCCCTGGGCTGCTGGATGCCCTCCCCACAGACACTGGGATGGCTCCCTCCTGTGCTCCCCTATACCCCGTCTCCACCTCATACAACTGAGTGCGCAGGATGCAGCGTGGGTCCACCTGCCTCTCCCCTTCCTCACACCTGAGACCTGAGGGCTGAGCGCCCTGCTGGGGGCTGCCGGTCTCCTCTCATCTCCCATGGAGCACCTCCACAGAGCACCCGAGGCGAGCATTGGAAACTTACAATTTGAACATGGAGGCTAGCATATTGCAGAGTTCACAGGGTGGGGAGAGGGGGCAGCCCCTGGGCCAGGCTGACTTCAGAGGCCGGGCTGCCACCTGCCCCAGAGCCAAGGTCTGCCCTGCGTAGGGAGCAGGGGTTTCTAATGCAGGTGTGCAGGGTGAGGCTGTGGTGCCCACACTAAAGTGGGGAGCTGTGATGCTCAGACACGGTGTTCAGGTGGCAGAAGCAGGATCTGAATAATTGAACACGTACACCAGTTGGTGTTCAAGTAGTCCGCTGAGGCAGGAAAAGCCGAGGATGAGGTCTTAGATCAGAATAAGAGCAGTTCCAAGGGCCCAGTGAGAGGAAGGTAATGGGCTGTCCCTTCTGAGTGTCACCTGGGGGCCATCGTGTCCTCCGCCCAGGTTAAGACTCTGATGCTGAGCAGAGGTGTCTGAGGGCCCAGCGTGGCTGGCACCGCCTCTCCTAGAGCACGGCTCGGCCTGGACCAGGGAGGGCCGGGTGCGATGCCGGCCCAGTTGTGCACTGCTAGGCCCCTGGACTGCAACTTCCACGCACAGAGGGTGCTGCTCCTCAAAAGCACAATGATTCGTGGCAGGACAAGATCGGCAGGTGGACCGACAGGGACCGTGGAGGAGGGCATCCCACTGGTAGCATCGTCAGGTGACTTCCAGCCCGGAGAGCATCCCGGAGCCAGGCTCTGCAGGTGTGGGGCGTGGTGCGAAGAGGAAACCTGCTTGTTGGTGATTATGTCGAAGGCGGAAGCACACATCTTCCTGGGTCTCCATCCTGCGTTGTGGCTACGGGATCCTCTGGCTTCTCACTCTGATCCCGTCCCTTGCTGTGGGGCATTATCTCTTCCTGCCGGGTCCAGGACACCATTGTAAGTTGCTTTATTGAAGTGCTGGCTGGAGTGCCTATTCTGAGGAGTTTTACACATACGCACAAACTCGCTAAGCAAACTCTCTAACCTGCTACTGTTTTTCTGTGCTTTGAACTGCACTGTCAGGAGCTAATGGAGTCGAGTCATTCCCATCTTTAGGCAGATGCTCCCCCTTAGCACCCTGTGGTTTAGTGCTGAGCAGGGCGCAGCAGAAGTGAGGGGTGGTGCTGACCCAGCAGGTTCTGACCCACAGGGGCTGTGCGGGCCTAGGTGAAGCACTCCAGGTACACGGTGCTGCTTACTGTTTTTAGGCTTTTTTTTTCCCCATGCTTTGAAAGGCATTGGTGAGAGGTTGGAAACGTTGCCAGATATGTGATCCTTGCACTATGTGTTGTGAAAAACAGTTCACTTCTCCGGAGAGATTTATTGAGATATAATTCACTCACCAGAGAATTCAACACACCATTCAGTCAAGAACAACTGGCTGTAAGTATACAGAGGTGAGCGAACACCATCACAATCCCAAACAATACAATAAACAAATGCCTTGTTTTGTAATTTGTGCCAGTTTCTTTGACTTCTGCCAATCAAAGATTTGCAGTACGTCCCTTTGGCCATAGGAATGAAGAAAATTACTGAAACAGATTCCTGTACCTAAAACTGTCCTCTTTAACTAAATTCTGTCCTGAGGCTCAAATAACTTTACTATACAGTATTCTATAAAGACTTGGTTTCAAGACCATGACTGATCAGTGAGTAATTCTCTGTATGTGTATCTAATACTTGTAAGTAGGTTTCTTTTGTTTATTTTGTTGACTTCAGCTTGCCCCTCGAGTCTAGATGGGATAGCTGCGAGACCCTGAAGATCCTCCATCTGCCTGGGCTCTGCAGTGACGCAGGGACCTGAACCAGAGTCTGTGAGCACCCAGGACAGGTTGGAGTCCTGTACCAGGGTGTGAGACTGAAGGAGCACCAGGGACCAAAGTTTTGCCTTTTGATGTGAACAAGGTTGAGGCCAATTCACAAACCAGAGGGACAGTAGAAAACCAGCTAAGGCTCCGATCCGAGCAGCATACCTGGGACTTCAGGGACGTCACCCAGAGAAAAGTCGGGCACACAGACTCTGAAGTGGCACTGAGTTGAGATGTTCAAATTGCATAAATTAACAAGCAAGGAGTGGGGTGGTAATTACAAAAATCAGAACCTGGGAGGACTCGGGGGTGATAGGGAGGAGCACGGGGTGATATGGTGTTCTGAGTTGGTTCTTAAGAGGAATTGGATTATTCATTTTATCATAATATGGATACACAATGTAACATCTTTAGGGGCCGGGTAGTATGTCAGGAGCTGGAAGTGTGCAACATCTCTGATAATATGGGTGTACTATAATATAATTATATGGTTATCTATATAAAATCTGCGCACGTACGCCAACTACTTCATAAAATGATGCATGAAAGATTTAACGTTAGACACTCAATTACATAAATCAGGACATGATTTTTTAAAAGATAAAAATAGCCGTGATACCTGAACTAATATCAGAAAAGCAACTAATCAAATGTTACCATTTCTTGTGAAATACTAAACTTGACAGAAAAAAATTCCCTTCACAACACTGATTGCCTTTCAGAAAGTGACCAAAAGCATCATTTTTCAGAGAAGAGTCGAAGGTCATTTCCACCACAGGCTGAGGCAGGAAGAGCAGTTCGCTGTCACCATTTTAATGAAAAGTTCAATAAAAAAGAAAAATAAGTGAGGAAAAGCACATTGAAGAAAAGGAAAAGTGCAGAGAATCTACAGCTTGCTCTGCTCCATCAATCGGCAGTTTGATAGAGAACATCCTTTTCGTGCAATTGCGTGAAAACCTATATAAAACCTTATGAGGTTTGTTGAAAAATCAAAGACAAGGAGACTGAGTTTTTGAAACAAGATGTTTGTGAATGCAAATATTCAATGTGCTTATTCAACAAATATTTATTAAGGCCATCTTGTATGCTAAACTCTTACTCTATGCTAAAGATAAGACCCAAAAAGTAATTCCTGCATGGAAAGAGTAGGCTAGCTTAAATAAAGAAATAAGAACACACAGTATGTAATATGTTAGCAAGTATTATCGAAAGAACAGCAGCAAGGAAAAGAGACCACTAGTGCGGATGTAGGGTGTAGGGTGGGTTCCACACCTGGTGTCAGGGTGGAAATTTGCCCTGAAATAATCATTAAATGCAGTGCAAAACCAACTCTGCTTTCCACAAAGTCTTTTTTGGAATTTGAAAAGCTGATGCTAAAATGTATCTGGAAAAAAATAAACTATATCATTATCTCACACCATATGTACACATACATACAATTTGGTCAAATTAAAAACATCCTTAGTTATAAAATAAAAATCGCATCAAGTGGGCTGGGGATATAGCTCAGTGGTACAGAACTTGCCTGGCAAGTGCAAGGTCATGGGTTTGATCCCTGGTACCAAGAAAAAAAATCAAATATTTTAAGAAATGTATAGTCTTCTTTTAGGGCCAATATAATTAATTAAGTGCAACACAAAGATTAAGAAAATTAGTGAAAATTGAATTTCAGTTTAAGTTTAAAGTCATACAAGAGAGCAGGAAAAATTATTAACGATAGCTATAACAAGTAGTGGATTAACATCCATAATATAAAAAATAACAGCCATGAACCATACAAATAACAGCAGCAACATATAAAATAATCTAAGAATACAAGAAAATCGTTCACTAAAGGAGAAATTCTAACATGAAAGAAAAATTAATTTCAGTTTTAATGGAATTTTACTTTTAATGAATAAATACAAACACAGTTTCATGTTTCATGGAGAAATCCAGCGAAAGTAATCTGTAAGGGTTTTTGTTTTGCTCTGACTTTTGCTGAGAGTGGAGGAGGAGAGAGCTAGCTGACAAAATCAAGAGAAAAGTGAGTATTACTCAGTGCTGCCAAGAACATGGAAAAACAGACCTTTTTACATGTATTTTGCTGATTGATTGCTTAAGTTAAAACAGGCTCTTTATTTTGTGACATTACCTTATGGCCCACCATTCCCTTTGTGGAGAACACATCCTTCAGAAATGCTCCCACACATTCATCCACACTCCTGGGTAAGGACCGTCTCAGCTCCAGGTGTCTGGGTGGAGCTCACTGCTGTCAGTGACACACAGCACAGATGTTCTGAGAGGGCGGCAGAGAGCTGTGCCCAGGGCTGGATGCTTTGTCTCTTTTTATTCCATTTCCCACGGCTTGTGCTGCAGGTGGTGATGGTAATGGGCTGTTATGATTATGACAAGAAGCACTGGTAGATAAGGACGCACGTACATTAGTCACTGCGTTAGAAGACAGCGGTGAATGACACTGATACCCCGTGGTACCAGAGGACCAAAGCCCCTTGTGGCATGTCTGTGCCGTGCTGTGCCTGCTAGTGTTTTTTAAAAGTGACATAAACATACTTAGAAAGTGACTCGTAATATACTGTTCAGTGAAATTGCAAATTGAGTAATGATGCATGTCAGATGTTTTTAAAAATGTAAAACCTGTAAGAGTCACTTAAACATCAATTGAATTACTTTTACATAATTTTATTTCTCTAAATCTTGCTTTATGTTGTTTAAATCAGTGACCTGATGTTCATGTTATGCAGAAGATATTAATATCACCATCTCCATAATGGCATGCCATCTTATTTTGTGCAACTTTGGTATCTTAGGCAAATTTAATCTCTGCCAGTTACTCGCACATGTGTCAGGGGAAGGGAGTGTAGACACGGCAGACCCCAGCCACGTTCTGTCACAGGTTGCACAGTAATGCCTCACTTCAGAGCACGTCTGTTCTTGAACAACAGAATTTTGCTTCTGTGCACCAATTCCACATCGGGTGACAGACACGACTGCGGTGGCCATCCTCCCCAGAAACGTGGAATGAATTAAGTTCCTGTGTTGAGCTATCACTGCGTACTAGAAAAACATCGTCTACCTTACAGGAACTTAGTCCTTTGTTGACTTGATGGGTAGGGGATCCTGCTAAGGACACTTCTGAGTATTTCTGAGTGGGCCATGGAGGTACGGACTTGGGGTCCATCTCTGACTCCTGGGTCACTGTGAAGAAAGCAGCTGTGCTCCACACCCTTCTACCATGATGCTTCTATCTCAGAGTCAGCTGACCATGGATTGAATACTCTCAACTGTGAGCTAGTTTAAATCTCTCTTCCTTTAAGCTTTAGGTGTCAGAAACCCCGCCTAGTACAGTCACTGTTTAAAGGAACTCCTCGCACAAGCAGAGCCTTCAAGGCTGTGGAGTGGGCCTGTGTGTCCCCGCTGTGGGGACGAGATCTGGCTGCTGAGCCAAGCTTTTTCATATGGAGTCCAGAACAGTCCGCTAGAGACCCGTGGGTCTTCCTGGGTTGCCAGTTACTGACTGCCAACCTGAGGAGGTTCCTAGGGTGCCCCTCCCGCTGTTAAGACAGCATGTTTTGGCACTTGTTCTTTACAACCAACTGCGTTCTGCCATGGAAACTTGACCATCCACACATCCAACTGGTGCTGGAGCTAACAAATCCAGATATTATTTGGGGGGGTGGATCCCATGCTGATGCGATTTGCACACATGTCTGGACTCACCTCTCAAGGTCAATCTGCACACGGTTTGGTCACGGATGCTCACACCCACATGCCTGAGACCTCCCATTGCTTCTCCCACAGCCTGCATGGCTCCCCCTCTGAGTTCTTTTCTGAAACTCAGCACGGTGGTGGTGACCTGTGACCTGTGATTGATTAGTGCTGCCTGCAGCCCGCAATCCACTAATGCTGTCCACAGTCCACAATCAACTAGTGCTGTCTTTCAGGGCACTGTCTGAGTCCTTTGAATGCTAGGAAATATCTTAGGAGAGTGAAATGCATCTAACAAAATATTTTCCATGAGGGAAAATAGGCTCTGGAAAGTTGAGTCTGACTGCTGTGGGTCATTAGGTTTTATTTTCTATGGAGTCCACATATCAATTAAAATATTCAATGAAATAATTCATACATCAGGAGCATCAGGAGTAGGGTTTAGTCTGCAAGCATAGACATGTTAAGGCTAATTCTCAGAGTAAGGATTTCAGCCCCATGGAATAGTCTGTGTCTGACAAACGGAGAGACAAATAGACACACCTCAATGCCAATGCTTTCTCAGTCTACACATTTAGACTTCTCTGTAACAGAAGAAAATTGAGACGATCATAAGAGTACATGAGGCTTCACTGGCCAGAGGGAGAACTTTATTCTGACAGGAAAATGTGTAAGACAGTGGTAGACAGGGAAAAGGAAGTAGAAATGTGCCATGGTTTTATCTAAGATAAAGGCTTGTGTTCAGAGGTGGGAATTTCAGAAGGTGACTGGATCCTGAGGCTCTAACATGATCTGTGGTATAGTCTATTCAGGAG
>RJWM01033892.1:0-20171 GCA_004363535.1 Dasyprocta punctata
GGTGTCTTTCAGAAACCTGCTGTTTTCCCTGCATCCTACTACTCTGCCATCTTCCTGGAAGTCCCCCCTCTATTAGAATTTTTGGTAGAGTGTTTTAAGTCTTCTATATAGAGTATCATGTCATCTACAAATGATGATAATTTAACTTCTTCCTCTCCTATACTTATTTTTTTCATTTCCCTCTTAACTAACTGCTCTGGCTAATGTTCCCAGAACTATATTGAATAAAAATGGTAATAGGGATGTCCTTGACTTTTTTCTGATTTTAGAGTGAAAGCTTTCAGTTTTAATCCATTTGCTATGATGTTGGCTGCTGATTTGTTATCAGATTGAAGTAGAGGTCATCTATTTCAATTTTCTCTGGAATTTTTATCATGAATGAATGTTGGACTTGGTCAAAAGCTTTCTCTGCACCTATTGAGATAATCAATTGATTTTTGTCTTTGGTCCTGTTGATATTGGGTATTACACTCATTGATTTGTGTACATTGAACCATCCCTGCATTCCTAGGTGACCAACTGAAACCATGAATCAAAATTAGTATATCCTCTTTTGAAGTTGCTTGCCTGGGGTATTTTGTCACAGTGACACAAAACTGGTCAGCATGCTTCTCATCATATTCTGTGGTCACAAAAGGATAACTATCTGTCTCCATTTTCCAATTGGCTCATAGGTGGAAAAAGGGATGTGATAGAAGAGAGTTGTCACAGCGGGGACAGAGCAGCATGCAGAACAGGGAGCTTTGGAAAGCTAAGCCCAACTCCCACTGAGCCTGGAAGGTAGGTAAAAGGCAGCTGACCATCTGCTCCACAAGGCAGGGCAGGGCTTCCGGCTCAAGGAGAAACCCCTGGTCACCCTCATTCTGTACTTGGAGGACACTGGAAGACTAGGTTCTGGGAAAACTAAGGTGTTCACTATTGTAGAGTGTTCAGACAATCCATTTGAGAAACTCAGGCTGCAGTAGAGCAAAAGCAGACTCAACGATGGATCTCTCTGTCTCTCATGTGGGGCTTTTGCCTTGTCCAGCCTGGGAGTATGTTTTGAGGGACGGTTTAATTTCTCAGTCAAATGTGTCTCAGGATCCATATTCCTCCAAAAGCCATTTGGAAATTACAACATCCCAATGCCACAAGATAGAACAACAGCATTCTTCCTTTGGACCCCCTGTAAGACCTATGGGACTCAGTATTGAACACCCCCATGGTGGCCCCAAGGGCCCATCACTCACATCTCTGTCCAGGCACTGCTGGCCACACCATCACTCACACACTGAACTGCTCCCCTCCCCCTTGCCCAGTTCACTCAAGAAAACCCCTCCCTTATGTTACCAACTCTGCCTCCCTGCCCCACGTCTCACCCTAACTGTTTTCAGGACCTCCAGTAAGTATTACTGCCCCTGGTCTCCCCTCTTTTGTCCTGCCCCCTCCTGCTTCAGGTCATCAAGAGGAAGATATGCCATGATTTGATAAAAAAAAAAATTGGGGGAATGTCACTCTAAGGGAGATAGAAGACAGGTTTGTGGGGCCAGGCCATAGGCAAGACAGGGCAGATGAAACAAAAGCCCAGAGATCCCATGTGGACCCCAAGTCATGTTCTTGTGCCTGCCTACTGATAGTTGGTTCATCCCACATATCCAACATGAGAACACAGGGAATTTATAGGACACCTTTGCATAAATCCAAAAAGACCCCCCTCTTTAAGACACATCACATCTATTAATTTGAATTTTCTGATTTTTGTTATGATAAGTTTCTTTATTTCTATTTTCCAGAAATGCCAAACTAGACCTACAAATGTATGGCTTCCATGGTATGAATGGTACTCTCTTAAAAGTGATATCCATGGGCAATGCCCAGACTGCACAACTGTCCACAGAGGCCCTGCCTTCTGCTAGGGTTGCACCCGGAAATCTGGTCTCTTTCCTCAATTTCTAGTCATTGACCGAGCTACCACACACACACACACACACACACACGATTTGTGAGTGGACAGCTGCCTGAGTACCAGAACTGCCTGTCACCTGGGATGTCTTTCTTGCCAAGTCCAAGCCTCAGAGGCTCTCTGACCTGTAGGCTGGCCGTGTAGTTTCACGATTATGCCAAGTCCTGCAGAGCTGGCCCTGGATAGACAGCCTGTCTGGCAAGGATAATCTTTGTCTTGTTGTGCACCTTGCAGTGCACGGTGAGCCCAGCGAGTGAAAAAACAGACTTTATCTCTCCACTCCCAAACACGGTACAGAGAGGGTATCCTGGGGACCACTTTCAATGCAGTGATGTTTACAAAGAAACAGCTTTGCTTTTAATGCAAAAGGACACTGTTTTGGGTCTCCTGTTGACCTCCTTCCCAGGAAACAGGTCCCCAGGGGCTCTCAGTGCCCTCCAGTCAGTCAGCCCCCCACCCCCACCCCCGTGTTCTTGCTGTCATATTCCTCTGGGCTTCATCTCCACGAAGGACACAGGAAGGCATCCTTGCTTCCCCAGGGAGTAGAAACTAATGGATGCCTAATTCAGTAGCTCTTGTGTTATAAAGCACTGGCTAATAAAAGGCATTTATAGACAATTCAGTGGAGAACTTTATGTCTGCACTCCCCCAATAAAAACTCAATTCAATCAGCTCCAAATGTTACATGATCATGTGGTCAAAGTGACTGGCTGGGCCCTCTCCAGCCTCATACTCAGAGCATCCGACCATAGTCAGATGTTTCTCCCTTGCGGGGCCCTCAGGTTTGAGCCCCGTGCTGCACCCTCAGTCTGGGCTCTGTGCAGAAAGCACCCTTTCTCCTCCAGGTCAGGGACGGCCATGCTGCCTGTACTCTGGGCTGGCCCTGTGCTAAGTGTCTAGTGTACCTTAGATGGCTATCTGCTCAGCTGTGAGGTGACCCCCTTCACCCCCATTTTCTGGAACAGAAAGCTGGCAGAGGGCTAAAGCAACTGCCTGAAGTCCCACAGTGCCTGCCCTGAAGACCCTGCCCTAAAGAGTTTAGCCACCTAGGAAATGGGCTTAGCTTGGTCTAACATTTCAGGTGATTCACCTCAACCCTGCCTCCTCCAGTATGGTCCTCTTCCCACCCTCCTGCTGGGTCCTGCAAAGACAAGAGAGGATAGCAGAGCTCAGAATCTAAAACTGAAGAATCTCAAAGTGAGACCAGCTTGCCCCAGGGATGAACCTGGGCTGCATGCTCTTCAGAGCCTGGCAGCCTTTGGAGGGTGTCACACTCCAGCACTTCAGACTGCTTACCTGGTGCACCCAGAGGCAGGATGGGCCACTGTCCCACTCCCCATACCCAAGTCTTCATTCCTATCCTGACGTTCAAGGTGGAAGTCGGTCATCTAGCCTAGCTCCCTGGATGGGGCCAGCCCTGAGGGGACCAGAGGGCTGGAGGAAGGGTGAAAGGACAGAATAAGGAAACTGAGGTACAAAGTGTTGTTTTGTATTTTCCCAAAGTCTCAAAATTACTTAGAAGTTCAGTTGGAGCTGAAGCCCTGTGGGCAGATTCCCAGCCAATCTTCGTGAATTCTGTGTTCCTTGAACACCCACCAGCTGGAGAAGAAGGGGGCTGCACAGAGCCTGCCCTGCCCCTGCCCGGGTTCCCTGTCCACTCTGCTTCCAATCACCCTCTCCTGCAGGAAGCCATTCCCACTGTCCTTATGGGTCAAGGGCAGGACAGGCTGGGACTGTGCCATAGTGTGACAGGGTCAGGGCCCCAGGAGAATGGACAAGAGAAAGAATGGTCACACTGCTCACCCACCACAAGAAACAGGGGCTTGGGGCCAGGCCAGGAGCCTCTCCAGGACTTGGGGGAAGTTCTAGGGTGGTTGATGTATTTGTCATAAGAAAGAACATTCCAGAAATTAGTACTTTCCAATAGGGGAAAGGCTCACTTCTAGAGATGTCAGCTCTCTGAGCACAGTCACCATTCTGTCCACAGAATCTCAGGGACACCTGCTGAATGAATGGTGGTGGGAGACAGAGCAGAAAGAGTGACCTCCCCTCAAAGGACACCTGTGGGTCATCTCTGCTCGCCAAGGCTCAGGGCTTGGCAGTGCTAAGTTAGTGATGTTGAATGGGTGCCCTCCAGCTGGCAGTCCCCATTCAGGACACCATGATCACACTGGCTAAGCAGGGGTCAAGGACCCATTAGTGAACCCTGGTTCTCCCCTCTGTGTGGCCTGTGAGGCCCAGCCCCATGCCAGTCACAGCAAGGGCCCCACAGTGCTTGGTGCCTGCTGTTCCAGGCCACACGCGGCTGAACCAATTAGGTCTAATAAGGCTTGCTTTTGAGAAGATCCCGTTTGCCATGAAGGCAGTCTAATTATATTGTAGCTCTAGTGGGATTCATGATCAAGCCTGAGGTTTCAAAATAGTACAAGAAAGGAGGGCTTGATTTATAGTATTGTCTTATTAGAAACAAACCTTAGAGCAATTTCCACCCTGTGAACCCTATTTCCCAGGGCTGAGATTCTAATGTTTCAACCAATGCTAAATTTCCAATCTTTAAATCTCTAATGGTATAAAGTTTGCTAATCGTTTTACTACACAGCCAGGAAACGCTTCCTGGCACACAGCGGGCCCTTGTTACTTCTTAGCTGATAAATGAATGGATGCATGAAAACATACAATCCCATTGCCCCTGAGACCCACTGCTATGGTCTGAATAACTGTGTCTTCCCAAAAATGCATCAGTTGAGACTTAACCCGCAGTGTGACAGTATTAGGGAACAGCTTCCAGGAGGTGATCAGAGCAAGCATGGACTTAGCACCTGTCATGGCTTGTGTCTCAATGTCCCCCGCAAAGCCTCACACAGTCATAGGCGGGGAGTTTTGAAGCAGGCTGAACTAGGGTGTGTGAATGTGGAATAAGGGCGTGGTGCTGGGATTAAAGGTATGAATAATGGAAACCCCACCCGGGTTGTGGGCGGCACCAATCAGTAGACTAGTAGCCTGGATGGGATATAAAGGAACAGGAAAGAGGCAGCTTGCCGCTGCTCCCTGCTTTGGTTTCTTGATGGCTTCCGCCTGCGTGGCATCAGCTAGTTCTCCGCTGTGCTGCCCCTCTGCTCTGCCACCCTGCCCTGGAGTGGGCTGATGATGGACTGAAACCCCTAAAACTGTGAGCAAAAATAAACCTCACCTTCTTTAACTTGTGGGTGTCAGGTAATTTTTTTAATAAAGAGGAAAAAAGAAAAACAGTGATACAAAATATCAAAACAAGATAGTAAGCGAGTAACATTGGTTGATATATTGTGTGTTGTTATTTTAAAGTAGTTGCTCACATTACAAGCTGTGGGCATGAGAAATAGATCAAACAATATAAGCACAAACCTATCTTTTTAATGAACTAATAGAATTAGTAGTATAACTATCTTAGCCATCTTGTGTGTGTGTGTATATATATATAATTACTATAATTATTATTCCTTTCCATTTCCTTGTTTTCTCCTTTACTCCATCCCATTTTCTCCTTCCTTTTCATCAATTTCTTCCCATTTCACAATATCCATTGCACACTTTGGACCTAATTTATATCTTTCAGCTTCTTACACTAGAGAGACAATATGACGTTTACACATGGAAGTCTGATTTATTTCACTTAAGAGTATTGTCTCAGGTTGCATAACTATAAAAGTCTCAAGCTCATGCTTATTTATGGCTGAGTAACACTCCACTGTATAAAAGTACCACATATTTTAACCCATTCCTAGGTTAATAGGCATTTGGTTTGCAAGATTTAGCTATCACAAATTGTGCTGCTATAAACATGGGTGCACATATATCACTGTCGCATGATGTTTTTAATTCTTCTGGAAAAATATACAGAAGGGGATTTAGCTGGGTTGAATGGGACCTCTAATCCTAGTTTTTTGAGGAATATACACACTGATTTCCACAGTGGTTGTACCAGTCTACACACACACAACAATGCACAATGGTTCTTTTTCCCCCACAACCCCAACAGCATATGTTATTGGTTGATTTCTTGAAGATAGCCATTCTCTCTGGGGTGAGATGGAATCTCAGTGTTGTTTCAATCTACATCTCTTTAGTGATCAGTGATGTTGGTCTTTTGTCAAGGGAAAATTGGCTAAAATATTTCTCACTCTGTGGATTGTCTTTTCATTCTGATCAGTACAACAGACTAGAAGGTACAGATGCAACCCCAAACACACTCAGCCATCTTATCTTTGACAAAGGGGCCAAACATGTTCACTGGAAGAAAGATAGCCTCTTTAACAAATGGTGCTGGAAAAAATGGCTTTCCACATGCTGAAGACTGAAACTAGACCCATGTCTATCACCATGAACTAAACTAAAGTCAAAATGGATCAAAGATCTAGATAGTTAAACAGAAACACTAAATCTACTAGAAGAGAAAGAAGGCGGAAATCTTGACGACATAAGTGTAGGCAGAGAGTTCATGAACAAAATCGAAACTCCTTTGGAAACACTTCAGTGAAACAACTGAGATCTCATCTTATTAAAAAGTTTTTGTACATTAAAAGAAATCACCAACAGAGTGAAAAGGAAACCCATGAATTGGGAAAAAGTTTTAGCCAACTGTCTCTCAGACAAAAGATTTTTATCTAAAATGTATAAAGAATTGAAAAACATCGAGCCCCCCAAATTCAAAGATACAATCCAAAAACAGGCATCTGAGATGAGTGCACACTTCTCAGCTGAGAAAAGACAAATGGCAAATAAATATATGAAAAAATGTTGAACATCACTGGTCATTCAAGAGATGCAAATGCAAACAACACTTAGATTTCATCTCACCCCAGAAAGAATGGCTATCATCAAGAAATCAACCAGTAACAAATTGTGGCATGACTGTGGGGAAATAAAAACCCTTCTCCACTGTTGGTGTGAGTGTAAACTGGTACAACCACTGTGGAAATTAGTGTGGCGATCCCTTAAAAAACTAAGATTGGAGATTCCATTTGACCCAGCTAATCTCCTTCTGGACATTTCCCCAGAGTAATTAAAAACATCATACCACAGTGATATATGTGCACCCATGTTTATAGCAGCACAATTTGTAATAGCTAAATCTGGAAACTACCCAAATGCCCATCAACAGTGGAATGGATAAAAAAGATGTGGTATTTTTATACAATGGAATATTACTCAGCTATAAAGAAGGATAATCTTGAAGCTTTTATAGGTAAATGAAGGCAAGCATACTCATAGGTGAAATAAATCAAACTCACATTTATAAATATGGCAGTCTTCCTAGTGTAAAAAAAAACTGAAAGAGTAATGAGATCCAAAATGTACAATAGATACTGTGATAATGAAAGGGAAAGTGCTCAAAAGGAAAGAACAACCAGAATAGTGGAAAAGAGAGAAGAAAGAGGGAAAAGATTATATGTATATAGGTATACATATATATATATGTATGTATATATGCAAGATAAATAGCTATGCTACTAATCTCTGTTAGTTCATCCAAAAGAACAGTTTGTGCTTTCATTGTTTGATCATTTTTGTACCTAAATCTTGTACCTGAACAACTACTTCTAAGATAACAATATTCAATATATTAATCAGTATTAATTTCCTACTATTTTTTTGAAATTCTGTATCAATTCTATCATTTTTTCTGTTTTGCTTTTTTATTTATTTATTTTTTTTACTTTAAAGATAGTAAAATCCAACAAAACAAAACAAAGCAAAACCAATCAAAACAAAGCAGCAAAATTGGTACAGAACTTCAAAGCAGGATACTAGGAAAACAACAATAGCTACTATAGTTATCTTGTTACCTTCACAATAGTTGTCCATTCCATCAGGCATAGCAAAATCAAACCAAAAACAAAACAGAATAAAACCAGTCAAAACAGAATACTGAATAAAGCAAAACAATTAATCAGAACAAAGCAAATCAGTGAGAACAATATTGGATTTCAAAGACAAGACAGAAGGAAATCCCCCATATTTGCTATATTGTATACTGTCAGCCTCCCAAGAGAGGCTCAGACCACTGGCCCCAGCCCCGTAAAATCGACCAAATACAAACATTTAGTTGCTTTATGTACCTTAGTTACTATCAACTCAGGCTGTCCTCCGAACCAGTGGGTTGCTTACTGGGGTGGGGGGTTTGATTCTCAGCCCATGAGTCGGTAGGCTCACAGGAGGTGCTATCTGACTTTTCTCTTCCCAGAACCTGTGTAGCTTACACAGGTTACCAGAAAGACTGGCTAGCTAGTTTCTAGTTGGATCCACCCAGTCTCAGCATGGCCGATTCTCAGAAGGTGCTGACTTTTCTCTTCCTGGAATTTGTATGGCTTGCTTAGCTTACCAGAAAGGCTGGCTAGTTATCTCCTTGTTGGTCCACCCAGTCTCAGCATGGCCAATTCTCAGGAGGCGCTGACTTTTCTCTTTGTTTTGCTTACGGATGCGACTTGAGACCATACTCATAAGTGAAATATATCAGACACATATGTAAACATTGTATTGTCTCCCTAGTGGAAAAAACTGAAAAAGTAAATAAGATCCAGAATGTACACTGGACATTGTGAAAGGCAAAGAAACCGCTCAAAAGGAAAGAGCAACTGGGATGGGGGAAAAGAAAAAAGAAGAAAGAGAAAAGAAAAAATATACATATATACAAGTTATTTAAGATAATTACACTACTATTCTCTGTTAGTTCTTTGAAAAGAACAGTTCGTGCTTATATTGTTTGATCAGTTTTTCACACCTATGTCTTTTAATTTGAACAACTACTTTGAAGTTAACAATATATAACATATTAACCATTGTTAATTGCCTGTTACCTTGTTTTGAAATTCTATATCATTGTTTTTATTGTTTTTTCCTTAAAATAAAAAAAATTACTGTGGCTAAAATATTTTATTACTGCATCACAAACAGTCTAAAACATTTATTTGTTACATGAGGGGCAAAACCAAGAGGAATATGCAAACACCCGATCCCTGAGAGGCTCATGTGTTGAGGGCTTGGATCCCAACTTGGTGGAAACTCTAAGAGGCAAAGCCTAGCGGGAGGCCTTCGGTCAGTGAAGGTGAGAGTATGGGTCCTGTCACTTCCCACCACGAGGTGAGTTCACACCACAGTGTGCCGCCTGGCCACAGCCCCAAGGCACCCATCATGCTCTGAACTTCTACACCTGTGAGCCAAAGCAAGCATTTTCTTTTTATTGCTTATGTTGGGGTTTTTTGTAGTATCCAATGCAACACACAGAGAACACCAGGGAGCCTGCAGCTTGGAAAGGCCATTCCTGGAGCACAGGCTGGTGCCACCATGTCTTAGCTGCATAACCTTGGTCAAATTTCTTCCTGTTTTTATTTAAACCTCAAATTCCCCATCTATGGATGGGTATAATTCCTAACTGCTTCATGGGGTAGAGGTGAGGAGGTAGTGATTCAACCTAAATATCCTTCCTAAGGAACTCAGTCAGTGATGGTTATCATTTTCTGGATGAGATGCTGACCCTACCTCCGAACAACTGCAGCAGAGTCACAGGCCATCTATCTTACTCATTTTTTTTTATTGCTAGGACAAAGTACCTGACATATACAACCTAAAGGAGAAGAGGTTTATTTTTGACTTAAGATTTCAAAGGTTTTAGTCCATGGCCAGTGGCTTAAAGGTGGAAACATCATGGCAGAGGAGAAAGGCAGGGAAAAGCTGCCCAACTCATGGAAGCCAGAAGCAGAGAGCAAGTGGAGGAGGCAGAGTGAGAGATACCTCCTCCACAGGCACACCCCCACTGACCTGCCTCCTGTACCCAGGCTCCATCTCCTAACAGTACATCCAGCTATGAACTCATCAGTGGATTAATCCACTGGTGGTTATAGCACCCCATGATCCTATCACCTTCTAAAAGCCCTCCCTCTGAACACATGGATCTTTAGGGGGATATTTCAGATCTAAACCATAACACCATTTCCTGTTCAGGTGCAGGCCAGAAAACCCCACTTTCTCTCAAGAAGTGATAGCAGCTCCCGGGCAGTTCCCAACTCCTATTCTCTCTTCTGCCTCTAGGAAACCAGGGAGGCATTCTGACCTCACAGAGCTCACAGGGCTATGGGAGAAGCCCACAGCCTTGCTAAGGTTTGGTTTTTTATTAGGTGAACCCAATGGGATGAAGAGAAATGCTAGCTCTCCTAAAAGCCCCCTTCATCAGGCCAACCATGATTAAGTAATTTACTTTTTTAAATCCATGTTAGAGAAGCATTGCTAAATCAGTACCTTCTCTGATTAAAGACAACACTTCATGGAGATGGCTGCTGGCAGGACTCCCACAAGGCCTTCAGGATGATGACTTGGTGTGAACACAGGATGATGGTGTTGACATTTCAATTAGCTTCCTTTCACCTGGAGAATTCTTTCCTTTCTTTGGAATAATTGCATCCTGAGTGTGTCCTCAAGTCCCTGGCCTTAAAAAATAACTCTCCAATCTCAACTCCTCCAGGAAGCCTTGTCTGGTCCCCTTGCCCTGCAGCTCAGAGACGCTCTCCCTGCCGACTCCCTGGGATACTCTGTGGGCCCCTGATTGCAGTGGCTCGCATGACCTCCAAGACAAGCCAGCTGTCATTTCATGCATTCATTCACACAGGACCCTAGATTGTAGACAGTTGAAACTCCTATCTGCATAGTCTGCAGAGAAAGTCTCAGTGACTGCCAAAGCCTGCAACCCCTCAGTTCCTGGGGCACCTCTCGATGAGCAGACACCAGAGGGAGACCCGCTCCCCCAGTTGCAGTTCCAGAGGCTCAAAGGCAGGGAGGCAGGGCTGGAGAGGAAAGGGGAGGATCAGGGGAGTGGAGTGTGAATTTTCCCCTATCAGTTACCAAGCGTGAGCGAAGATCCTGGAGCCCGACTGCCAGGGTTCAAACTCCATCCCCCTCTTGCTCTCTGTCAGGCCCTGGATAAGTAAATCTCTTCACCCCTCTTAAAACCAGAATAGTATGACCCCATCAGAGCTCCTGTCTTAAACTCAATTTCTAAGAATCCTGGAACCTTTTGACAGGTCAAGTAGTTTGTTATATTTTCCCTTGAAATAAAAGGGAAGTGAATGACATTCACAGCAGCATTAATGCAACATTGAGATAAAAAATAAATTATTCATAAGCATGAAAATAATGTTAAGGTGCTTCTAGTATTTTAATCACAGTCGGTAATGCTCTTTTTTGCAACAGTGGAAATTCTGTGCAGGTGTTTAAAATGCCATAAAACTCAGCAAGGAAAGGGAACCACTGCAGCAAGATACAGCCCCTACAGGCTGTGCTCACCAGCGCAAGGAAGACTTCCACCTCTGCACCCAAAAGTCAAGAAGAGTCTGCCTTGTATGCAGCTGATGAGGGAAAACCAGCCCTAAGTGATTTCTGCCTTGGTTGCACATTAGTGTCTCCTGAGAATTTTAATACCAATGCCCAAACCCCAGCCCCAGAGGTTCTGTTTTCATTGGTGTAGCTCACCGCCCTCTCCCCTTTGTCCATGGCCCCTGTTAACTGCTGTCCTCCTAGCTGTCCAGCTCACTCTGTCCTGTCCTTCCACTATCATGTAGCTGCCATTAACTGTGATGAGGAGACAAAGGAAACAGACAAAGGGAACAGCAGGGTTAGGGGAAAGAGGGACGTCCTCCAGGCTGCACAACTTGGAGGAAACAGCTACTGAGAGGAAGGACAGGCCCCAGTGAGAATGTCTTGCTATTCAGCCATCAGGGCCACCTGACACTAGGCAGATTCTGTGCCATACATAAAAAGACAGAGAGACAGAGACAGGGACAGAGACAGAGACAGTCTCTCGCCAGGGGAGAAGACAAGCACACACTCACATGTGGCTATGCGTGTGACATTGCCCTCAAGAGGGTCCCAGAGCTATGGGAGCACAGAGGGCTCATGTGGCCAGCAGATGGGACCTGTCTGGACTGCCTAGGACAGCCAATGCTTCTGATGAGTGCAGGGCTGAACCAATCAATTCACCTGAATTTATCAAACAATTTACCATTGCTATGGACAAAGTTGTGAGCTCCCCAATTCTTATTTTGAAGTCCTATCCCTCAGAATAGAGATAGGGTCTTTATAGAAGTAGTTAGGGTAAAATGAGATCCTTAGGGTGGTCTCCAATATAATAAGACAGGTACACCCATGAGAAGAGAACTAGGACAGAGTCATACACAGCGGAAAGACCATATGAAGACAGGTGAGGAAGGCAGCCATCAATACGCCGAAGGAAGAGTCCTCAGAATAAAGGAAACCTGATGTCACCGTGAACTTGAACTTCCTGACTTCAGCAGTGTAAAAGAATAAATTTCCATTGTTGAGGCCACCTGGCTATGGTATTTGATGTGACAGCCCTTGCAGACTAAAATAGTCATGCCCTGAGCCCTCATTTTGCAAAGCCTTAGGACCCTGAAAGGTAGGTCTTAAAGATGCCCAAATGGGTCAGGACTCCAAAGTTTGCCCAAGTCTAGGATACTGGCAACCAAGGTCACACAGGTGCCAAGAAGATTGAGATGAATGAGGCAAGAGGGTCTTGAGGATCACTGGTCCCCAAGAAGTAGCTTCATTTTTTCCATGCTGACTACACACTGTCACTCCCACCCGCCCTGGTCATGTCAAGGTCATATCTTTTAACCACATAAACTATGAGAGGTGCAAGGCATCTTCACTGACCCAGTTTCTAGGCCATGTAGGCATTAAATGCATCCTTCGATAGGCATGCCCTGCCCTCAGATCCTCCTAAAAGTGGTAATTGGGGGTAGATTCCTACCAACCTGGAGGGGCATGGGCCCAGCAGCTCTTGTCAGAAGGTCAACCATGTCATCAGGAGGCACATTTTCCCCATTTGGACAGGAGAAGGACAAGAGAGGAAACCACCTGCGCCCTCACTCAAGAGTCTCTCAGATGGCAGTCACAGGCCCCAATGTGTCTCCTACTTCCCCCAGCCAGTTTCAGGTAAAGATCTCAGGCTCTATTCTATAGATGCATAATTTGCCCACTTTTGCCAGATCTTCAAACTTATTTGCTATTGAATAATATTTTGAAACATTTACGTATGGACTTCCCCTCTTCCCACTTCATTTTCTCCTTTCCCTCCCCACTCCAGAGCAAGCAGCTTTAGCAAAGGCAACTCACAGGAAAGAGAGCAGGAAAAGCACCAAGTTTTCCTGTATTTTGTGTCCCAATGGTCTCAGCTGTTAACAAAATGGTCCTGAGACCCCATAGAATCACACAGAGGGCGGGTCCACACACAGCTGTCACCCTCAGCCCAGAGTCTCTCATTCCTTGGCGCTGTTGTTTGAATATGGTTTGTTCCCTCTGAAATTTGTCATTTTGGAAGTGGAAGACAGAGCCCTTATGACATTATTATATCATGGTGGTACTGCCCTAAACAATGGATTAATGTAGATTTCAAGGGATGTCTTACTTACTTTTATCTCATTACTAGGACAAAATACTCGATACCCAAAGATAGGGAAGGAAAAATTTACTTAGTTCAGTGTTTGTGAAGGTTTCAGTCCAAAATCGGTTCCAAGGCAGGGTGGCCTGGCACGGGGCAACGCTTCAAGGCAGCAGAAGACAACAAAAGCAACAAGAAGAAAAGAAGGGGAAGCAGATTTGCTTTCCTCTCCTATATTGTATGTAGGCTGCCTGCCTTTGGGCGGGTGTAGCGCTCACACCATCTCCATGTCCTCCGCCTGCACAGGCTCAGGATGATTACAAAGCAAGGACCCTGACCACCTGTTGAGTCACTTGAACTTCTAAACTTTTCAAGTTGACACAGTGAGCATCCTAGAGCAGTAAGCGCATGTGTTCTACATCCTAGTTACCTAGTTAAGCTTCTAAACTTCTCAGGTTGAGACAATGTATCAACCATTACAAGGGACCCGGTCAGTTCGCATGAAAGCAGATTGTTATAAAGCAGTCAGCCCCTCGGTCCCCTCCTCCCCCCTGTACGCACCCGTTTGCCCTCCTGTTTTCAGTCATAAATTAAATCAGCTTGAGATCCTTACCAGCCTTGCTCTTGAACATTCCAACCTCCAGAACCATGAGCCAAAGGAAATTCTTTTCTTTAAAGTTACCAAGTCTCAGAGTAGAAAACTGTGACAGCAGTTCTGGTCTGGGATCTGAGAACTTAGATCTCTAACGAGTTCCGGAATGATGCTGATGCTGTTCCTCCAGGGGCCGCACTCAGAATCTCTGCCCTTCATCAGTGCTGAATACTAAAGGCAGTTGAACAGCTTTCCAAAGCTCCCAAACCAGGTGTACTCCCAGGGATTCTGCTCTTGCTGGCCCAGCATGGGCATTGGAGATTTTATAGCTCCCTGGCGAACCTCAGGTGCAGGCAGGTTTGGGAGTGGCCCTGGTCCTCGGTCCAGCCCCTGCTATGCCCATACAGGCCAGCTCCCCACACTCTCCCGCTGCTACAACCACACCAGTTTCTGCCCCATGTCCACTCCCTGAAACCTCTGCCCCTGAGCTCCGCCATCTCGCTGAGGACCTCCCCTAAGCCCTTGTGCTTCTGAGTCACTTCTCCCAAGCCCAAAACACCCCCAGGCCGATTTCCATGGTTCACTGCTCAGGTTCTTTCCACATCTGTAGTGAACGCCACACACCTTGCTCTTCCTGCGGCCCAAGTCTGTCATCAAGGCCATTTCTCATGTTTGTTTCTGTTTTCCTACCACCTGGAGCAGTGCTCAGTCACATCAGGCACTCACTGTTGTTGGAATAAGTCCTGAAGCAGTAATCTTTCTGGTATAGTTTAGATCTAAAGTGGTCCCCAAGGTCCCATGTGTTTGGAAGATGATTGGATTAGGGGGTCTCATAGCTGGCTTGTTGTTAGAAGATGGGGCCTGGTCAGAAGAGGTCAGTCACTGTGGGTGCAACCCAAAATGGTTTATCTTCCTTCCTAGCCCCTCCCTTGACCTCTCTGTCTCCTGGCTGCCATGACCAGAACAGCTTTTCCTCCCCATCCCCCTCAGCCTTAGAGCCAGCTTACTATGAACTAAAGTCATGAACCAAATAAACCTCTCCTCCTTTAGGCTGTGGGTGTTCGATATTGTGTTTCTGCAACAAAAAAAAAAGTGAGTAACACTCCTTCCACATAACCACATCTGGAGGGCCATGCTCAGTCTCAGCACCACACTGGCCAAGAGAAAGACAGCAGCATCACTTAAAGAAGGAGCCCTGTGGAAGAAAGCAGAGTTGGCTTCAAGAACCTGAAGGACTGTTATGGTTTGGATTTGAACTGTCTCCCCCAAAGGCTCATTGGGTTGGAGGCTTCATTGGTGATAGGTTTTAAGAGACTGACCGGATCATAAAGGCTCTAACTTCATCAGTGGATTAGTTCATTGATGAGATCACAGTCTGATGGCATTACTGGGGTGTCATGGAAATGGGTGGAACCCAGTTGGAGGACATGGATCAGGGGGACATAACCTTGGGTATATATCAGTCCCTGGTCCTTCTTTCCTGGTTCATTCTCCTCCCTTCCCCATTCTGGCTGTCATGAGGTAGGTACTTTTCCTCTGCCACTCTCTCCTGCCATGCTGCTTATGCCTCACCATGGGCCTAAAATCAATGAAGCCTGTTGACCATGGACTATAACCTCTGAAACTGTGAGCCAAAATAAACATCTCTTTCTTAAAATTGATTAATGTCAAGTATTTTGTTACAGTGACAAAAAGTTGACTAATGCAAGGACAATAGGGGGGAAAAAAGACAATGTTTTTGGCATTGCTCCAGGGTCCCATAAAGTGGAAGATCTAGGGGAGGTCATGAGCAGGTAGAATCTAGGTCAAGTCAGGAGGATATTGTTCCAAAAGTCCTTAGAGCTCCCATGGATGCTGCAGAGCAATCCTGAGACATCAGATCAGGAGCAACCTCTACTTTTCTGACCTAGAGAATTCACCAGCCCATGGTGATGCTCCTTCCCAACAGCACCCAGGGGCAGACAGACAGGCAGTGAGGGTCAGACATGAGACACCTAGAACTGATGTACTCACCATGGGCATGCAACCTGTAAAAGAATGCCCTGGCTGGGATTAATGTTCATCTTTGCCATCTTGATATTCCTAGCTTTTGAACAAGAGTACCATAGTTTTGGTTTGCACTGAGTCCTACAAACCCTGAGGCCTGGGTTATCCTATTTGCTATCTGTGAGTGGAATAATCTTTTAGAGTAAGATAACCTATGGAGGTAACTGGAGTCTTAGTATATCACAGAACTATTCAAAACTTTAAATAAGGAAGTGAGGTAAAATATCTTCAGAAAAATTAGTTGTGATTCTGAGAGGTGCCCAAGTGTTTGCTGTGGGCCTTGTGTTTAGGATGATGGGTTGATAAGCTTCCCAGAAGTGATTCTAGTAACAGCCAGTGTTGTTTCCGCATCTCCTCCATGCTAAGCTCCCTGCCCTTATTTAAACCTCACAAGACCAAATAAGATCTGTGATTCTACAGATGAGAGAAATGAGGCTCCAAGAATCAAAGTGACTTACCCAAAACTTCACTCCTAGCCAGCGACAGCGCCGAGAGTGAAACTGGACTCTACCTTTCCTTTGCACTGCTCCCCCTGAGTCTGATTCTGTTTGAAAATTTTCACTTTCAAGTTGCCTTGGACCAAAGAAATCAGGGAAAGTGAAGCACTGACGTTTGATTCAAGGCCAACTCTCCCAGGCCAAGTCCCTCAGCAGTCTTTCTGTGAAAGTCCAGCTGATGACACTGAGAACCGTCTCCAGGGGCCGGCCCTGCTGGCAGGACTTCTCTTCCTCACTCTGCTCCTTAAAGATTCTAACAGATTTTCTACAGCTGCAGGCAGAGCCAACCTCTGCTTATCTGAAATAATGCAGAGGTCTCAAAGAGATTCTTAATGGGAATTCTCTATTTCTTTTTCTTATTTCCCCTTTCAGTGCAAAAGAGAGAACACATGACCTAAACCTATCAGATACCTTTGAAAACAAGGAACCCCCAGAAGAAACCCATTAATAATCCATACAGCTTATTTAATTATTATGAAAATACCAAAACTGATAAATAGCTAGAAATACTTTGAATAAGCAGTTGGTGGTTACAGTTCCCATTGTATTTGCTCCCAAACATTTATCATGGTTTCATAACCCCCTACCACCGAAGAAGATTTTCAGATGTAAACACGTTTACAGAGTCCATGAGTCTGCTGCACAGGTACCCTTCCAAATCACACTTGGTGGCACCCCCAAAAGCATCCTTGAGAATTGCAAGCTGTCACCACAGAGATGTAGACACACCCATCTCTCCCTCATTAAGGAGGAGCGTGGCTCTGTTTCAGTCTACTTCTAACTGTACACTTGAGTTCTAGAATAAGACTGGATTTACCAGTTACTAAACCTTGTGCTTGGCTGAACTGATTGCACAAATCACACGGGTATAAATTTTTTAAATGCTTTTTTAAAAAGCAAGTAACTCAGTAAAGTCACTCGGTAAAGGGCAAGATTCAATAGTAGCTCAGTAAAGGGCAAGAAGTCAATAGTGTCTCTCTCTGAGTTTTCTACCTATGCATCTGTTCGTGATAGCTGCTAAATCATTGCTCTTCACACAAATACAAGCCCAATACATAGCCCAAAGAGTTTGCTAAAAATAACTTCATTTAATTTACTCAATATTCAACAAAGTCCAAGTACCTAGTGCTGGGCTACACAGGAAGTCATGTCCTTCAACCCCAACTGCCCATTTAATTCACATCTTTAGAGACTTTTTCTTGCTCTGACTGATCCAAGCCCCATCTTCCATTTACCTGATTACAGCGAGTGCTGCTTTATTCATACTATGTGACCCTGCCCTCACTGATCACATGTGACTGAACCACAGTTGGACATGTGACCCAAACTAAACCAATCAGAATCCACCTCACACCCAGGGTGTGGCCTGGGAAGCAGAGTAAGTTGTCTCCAGAGGGATGGAGAGAGGAGACTGGATAGATGGTCTGTATGGTGTTGGAGTCTCCTGTTTGTAGGACAAGCTGAGACCTCCTAAGTTCTCTGTCCTATAATAAGTTCTTCCTTTGTGCTTAAATTAGCTCCAGTGGATTTCAGTTGCTCCCCACCAAACTGGAATTTCTCTCTAGGTGATAGTATAAAAACATTAGGATAATGAGAAAGTAGCATCTCTATTTTTTTACTCCTAAGAATGTAATTATCAGATACACTAACCAGACAGAGGAAAGGAGGTGCTATCTTTCTCTCCTTTTCATCCATTTAAACCAAATTTGATTAAAGTCACAAAAAATAAATAAATACATTTTGCTTTTCCTGTCACCAACATTTAAGGCTGTGACCCTCCAGCTGTGGTCCCCAGATCAGCAGCTTCGGCATCATCTGAGAATTTACCAGAACTGCCAATTACACTCTGGATGAAGGATGTAGAAACTAAAGACAAGACCCAGTTTCTGACGACCTGTGTTTTCAATGCTTTTAGCCACTCTCCAGGTGTTTTGGGGGCCCAATAAAGTTTGGGAACCACTGGTTTATTGATTACCTGATGTTTTCACATACATAACCCCAGCAACTTCTTGCAACAATTTCATTAATAACCTCATCCCTCTTTGATGTCAATGGGAGCCGAAGCTCAGGAAGTGACCTGCTTGATGCCACAGGACCGGGAGATCCCCAGGTAAGCCTCTCTTGGAGGATGTCCCAGATCACCATGTGCTCTCCTCTACTCTGGCATCTCTCTGATCCTTCTCCTCCTGTCCACATCACCCCATGCAAGGAGACCCAGTCACCTTCGGGTTCAGCTCAGGCCAGGAGGCATTGTCTCCCTGCTGCCTGGCTCATCCCACAGGCTTATGCCACACACCATGCCCTGTCATTCAGTTTCACTGACTCGTATCACTGGCTCCACTTAGACCTCTGGAGATGACACCATAAGGACACAAACTATCTGCATTTTTGATACTCCTGGGTTTTCAGCTGGGTCCCAGCACTTTGTAGCATCCTGACAATTTCTTTCTAACTCCAGCATGCCCACAGTTTCACAACCAGGAATCTTACTAATATGCATTCCATAAGTCAAAAACCATTCCAAAACAAGCAAATTTTTCCTACTTGCACTAAATTTTGTGTTTTTCTTTAAAGAGAATGAAACCTAACAAAATAAATGAGAATAAAGCCAATCAAAGCAAAGCAGTGAAAGTACAGAATTTTAAAGCAGGATAAGAGGAAATCAACAATGGCTACTATACTATATCTTCAAAATAGTTGTCCATACCATTGCACATAGTAAAATCAAATAAAACAAAACAGAATAAAACCAATTAAAACAGAACACTGAATAAAACAAAACAATAAATTGGGTTAAAACAAAACAGCAAGAACAGTATTGGATTTCAAAAACAAGAAAGAAGAAAATCCCCCATAGTTGCTATATTGCATACTGTTATCCTCCTAATAGATGCTCAGACTACCAGCCTTAGGCCTGCAAAATCAATCAAACAATACAAGCATTTAGTTGTTGTTGTACCTCAGTTGCTATCAACTCAGCCTGTCCTCTGAATCAACCAGTTGCTTACAGGGGTGGAGCGGAGTTCTTGATTCTCAGCCCACGCACCAGTTGGCTCACAGGAAGGGCGAATTGGCTTCTCTCTCTTCCTGGGACCTGCATGGGTTGCACAGCTCATGGGAAGAGTGAATCGACTTCTTGTTGTACTCTTCCAAGACACAGCATGGCTTCTGCTGACTCATGGGAAGCACAAACTGGTTTGTCTCTCTTCCTGGGCCCTGAATGGTTTGTGTGGCTCACAGGAAGGGCAAATTGTCTTGTCTCTCTTCCTTGCCCCTGCATGGATTGCACAGCTCATAGGAAGTGTCGCGCGCCTTCCCGGCCGGCAGGAAAACTCACGACACACGGCAGGTGCGGCGGCACACAAGCTTTAATCGTCTCGAACCTAGCACCCTGTGGAGACCTCTACCCGTCCACCCGTGGTGGCTCTTGTGTGTCTCCCTGAGAGGGGCCTCGTGTGGTCCGCTTGTCACGGCTCCTTTCGTGCTCCTCCCGCCCGAGAAGCCTCACACGCGTCCGTCCATGACGGCTCCTTTCGTGCTTCTCCCGCCGCGCAGGGCGGGAACCCACATAAATACCGTCTCATCCTCCAATCAGATCGTCTCGGGGGGTACATTATCATTGGTTGGTGTCATTTGTAACTGGGCAGAGATCATCTACAGCGGGGTTGT
>RJWM01033893.1:0-20191 GCA_004363535.1 Dasyprocta punctata
AAAAAAAAAAAAAAAAAAAAAAAAAAAAAGAACTTTGGGCCAAACTATTTAAATTGGTTTTTGAAAGGTTTCTGCCCTAGTATAAATTACTGGACATTATGGCAATGGTCTAACATAGCAGAAGGCCAAAGCAAAGCAATACTTACCCTGACCACTACTTCCTCCTTCCCCTTCTGCCCTGATTACAACTTCCTCTTTCCTTTCCCATGCGCACGAAGAGAACTCCAATCAGTTTCTCACAGGTCATCAACGCCCACCCCTAAGCACCACTTGGGGTCAGAGGTCATGAAACCTCCTGCCATGTTTGTCTCTGGTCAGAGGAGAAAGCCCAAGCCCAGGAATTGTTTGCTCCTCTCCACGTCCTCAATAACGACGTTCTTTTTCTTACCTTTTGCTTCTCTATTGTGCCAGAAAACCCTAAGAGTTTTTGTGACAATTTTGTTATTGCCAGAATCTAGTTAAGGAACTTCACCCTACATGACAGTTCTCAGACACATCCCTTCCCTTTGGGTTCTTTCCTTGGGGTCATTTTGAGTTCCAGGCTTTTGATAGCCCTGGACAGTCTGCATTTGGGGGGGTCTCATTAGCAGTTTGTTCCCAGAATTCTGCCCCGATCTCACTGAGGCACGGTCACTTGGCACAAGCAGACACACCCCACCTCAGGTTCCTCCTGCCTGACACTGTCACCTGCAACAGAGGCCCCGGTCCCTCAGTGGACGACACCGGCTGACACAAAGCCTGGCGCTGCTGTTCCCAGGTGGCTCTGCAGGGCCGAGCAAGTACCACGCAGGGCATTTGGCGGGGCTCAGTGACTAGCAGGGGACATTCGAAATCAGGAAAGCTAGGAATCTGTCTATTTCTGCTGTATTTTCCATCTTATTAGAATACAAGTTTTCAAAATAGGTACAGATGATTTTCTGGACTTCTGCGGGGTCTGTTGTGATTTCACCCTTTAAGTCTTTTCTTTCCTTTTTTGATAAGGTTGGCTAAAGGTTTGTCAATTTTTTTTTTTTTTTTTTTTTTTTTTTTTTTTTTTTTTTGTGGCACTGGGGATCAAACTCACAGCCTCACACCTGCCAGATAGGTCCTTAAGCTGCTGAGCCAAACTCCCAGCCCTAATTTTTTGAGGCAGGGTTGCACTATGTAGCTCAGGCTGGCCTTGCACTCACGTTGTAGCCCAAGCTGGCCTCGAACTCACAATGTTCCTCCTACCTCAGCCTCCCGAGTGCTGGGATTAAAGGCGTGCACCACCACGCCTGGCAGGTTTGTCAATTTTAATCTTTCAAAGAATCAACTTTTCGATTCATCAATTCTTTGTTTTTTTTTTGTTTTGTTTAGGTGCCCAGGATCGAACTCACAAATTCACGCCTGACAGGCAGGCGCATATGCCACTGAACTAAATCCCCGGCCCTATTTTTTTGGCACCAGCTTCTACATGGCCTAACCTATCAACCCGACAACTGCAACAGCCCCCACTACCATGCCCCGCCCCAGCAGGAAGCAGTCTAAGATGAACGCTGCCCCTGTTCACCCATAAATCAAAAAAGATGGGAATGATAGGTCCTGCTAGCCTGGGGCTTAGCTATCTGTAACACAACATCTGCCCAACTTGGTACCGGACCCAGAGAAACAACTTAGCTCTCCAAGAGTAACCTTCGTGTTCTCCTTCTCATTCCAGAGATAAACCTCCCACTCCCTTTTTGTGCGTGTGCCAAGCCCTCTTCAATCCCAAGACTCCACAACCCCCCAAACCTCCACCCCCAGCTCCCCGCAAATCTTTCTGTCTCCTGTTTTACACAGGCAGATGCTCCTTCAAATCAGCTGTTAATATGTCACCTTGCCCACCTCCCAAACTCCTCCCCCAACCAAAACTGATCAAAGTAACTACACTCCTTTGTTCTGAGAGCTTCTGCACCCCGACCGTGAAGCTCTCCCATGCGCTCCGCCTTAAATCCAAGGAGATTTTCAGAGTCAAAGGGAGTGCTCTTAACAGCTACACTAGAACAGCAGACATAATCTGGAAATGTCCCAAGCTAACCAGGACCCATGGTCCCTGCCCATAGCCCCATAGTGCTAAAGCTTCTAAAGTTAACTACAAACTAGTAATCTATTACTTGTATAGAGTTAACTTATATACTTACATAACATATACATTTTACTGAAACCACAATTTTTTTTTAAATTTGGCATGGCTTTAAAGTGAAAACAGCAGTCAATTTTACCCAGATTCAATTTTCAGTAGTTTGCTTGTACTGAAGCATTATAATAACATGTTCTTCCCAGTAGAGTTTTGTTACAGCAAACGCCCCTCCGTAATAACTTCATTACCTAAAACAGGCAATGCCAAATTATTTCATAAAAGCAAGCCAAGAACTGTCAGTGACCTTGGCAGAAGGCTACTGGCATTTGTTAGGTGAGACTGGGGCCGTCTAAACTTCTACAAGACTCGCTGCTTGATTCAGGGGCTTGGTGAGCCCGAAGCAAACCATTTGGTCCGAATTCCCTCATCCCCGACGTGCAGCAAACAAGTCTCACTGCCTTGGAGGAGCAGCCAGCCTGCTATCAGCCTCTCAGTTTAGTTACCGTGCTGACTCAAAGGCCATCTCTTGACTAAAATCTCTAATGACAGGAAATCAGAATAACACTTGAAAGGAACCAACTTTTCCAATGTTTTTCTCTTCCTCTCTCATGCACACATGCTCTGGCAAATTTAAATCACTTCCGGGTGATTTAGATATCTAATAGTATGTTAAGTGTTACGGAGATGGCTATTACACAGTATTGTTTACGGAATGGGGACAAGAAAAAGTGTACACTTTTCTGTGTGCAGTCATCATCAGTCTGACTACACAGATGTTAGGGAAACGGTGTCCAAAGCAGTTCTGGAGAGAGGATCTGCACACAGCTAATTCAAGTTTTGTTTTATGAAACTTCCTAGAAATGTTTGTTTTAATCTTTTTTTTTTTTTTTTTTTTGGTTTGTTTGTTTTGTTTTTGTTTTTTTGAGACAGAATCTTACTGTGTAGTGCAGGCTGGTCCTGAATTCACATGTAGCCAAGATTGGCCTCACACTTGGAATGAACCACCCGTCTCAGCTCCTGAGTGCTGGAATCACAGGCGTGCACCCGTCTCATCCAGCTCCGTTTCTTATTTTGAAACAGGGTCCTCGCTAAATCACTAAGTTCCCCAGGCTGGGTTCATAATTGCGATCCTCTTGCCTCAGCCTCCCAGTGTGTTGAAATTACAGTTGTGCATTACCATGTTTGGCTTTTGTTTTTGTTTTCACTGTTTTTGATTCACACATGGTTGAATCCAGTGATCCAGAACCTGTGGCTATGGAGGTCTGACTGCGCTGGTCTCACACACACACACACACACACACACACACACACACGTATGTAGATGGAGAGCATTTGTTTTAAGCACTGGTTCACTTGATCTAGGATGCAGTTCAAGCCCAAAGGCAGGCTGGAAGCAGAGGTCTTTGTGCCTCCAGGCCCTTCAGCCTCTTCCCTTAGGGACTTCAGTGAAGTGAATGAGGCTGCTCACCTTATGGAGGGCAATCTAGTCACCTCTGCTGATTTCAGTGTTAATCTCACCTAAGAATAACAGCAAGATCAGTGTTTGACCAGGTGTCTGGGTACCTGGGCTGACCAAGTCAGGATTAACCATCCCGCTTGAGCAGGGAACAGTCTGAAAACCTTACCTTTGGGGACACTGGGGGGCTCCCTCCAGCCCGGGCCCCACTCCCCTGAGGGGCAGCTCCATGCTTTTTCAGGTGAGGGAACCCAGTCTTAGGAGAAGGCTCCGCATGGACCGGGCTGGGGACGTCGGAGCCAGGCGGAGTGAGTGCGAACCCGGCCTCCGTGCGGCAGCCTCCGTCCTCTCTGCCAGGACTCCACTTGGGACTCCATGAGGACGCGTCATTTCACTCCGTTTGGGACACGCTGCGATCTGAACATGTCCCCAGACCCATGCGTGAGGACCTCGGGTGGTGAGAACCCCTGGCTCCTGTGCAAATTCATCCATCCCCGGAGAGAGGGGTCACAGCAGTGACCATGTCACCAAGTCAGCGCTCGGGCTGGGGGGCCACTGGTGGTGCAGCTGGGCTTCCAAGGCCCGAAGCCCCGGGTTCCAGCCCAGCACCAAAAGGAAAAGGAAAGAGGAACCACAGGAGGGCGCTTTCTTCAGCATGTTTGCTCTCACTACCTGATGCCTCTGCCAGGTGCAGTGCGGTGGGAAGACCCCGAGGCCGAACGGACGCCACCAGCTGCTCCGAGCCCTAGACTTCCCGGCTCCACAACTGTGAGTTAAGGAAACCTCTATTCTTTACGAATTACCTGGTCTTGGATATTTTGTTACAGCAACAGGAAACAAACTAAGCCAGAACCTGACGGTCAGGTCTTGGCCCACGCAAATGTAATCTCTGGGGGAACAAAATCAACTTATCTCCTGGGTGGTCTTCACATCCCTGTCCCCAACCTCACCCCCACTTCTCCCAGCAGAGCCCCACCCAGATGACAGACGGAGCCTTCCCAGGGGTCGTCTCTTTGAAAAGTGCTTTATTCCAATAAGATCTAAGTCAGGTGCATTAAAACGTATCAAAAGGTTACAAAAGTGTACGGCTCTCTACTGAGGCCTTGTCAAATGAGGTTCAGATACCTAAACGCATCCGCTGATCAGTTCAGAACCAAACACTGGACCAGGCCAGGTCCCACTGCTGAAAGGTAAGCTATGTTAGGAAAGGAAAGGACACAACTAAGGCAGGAGAACCCTGAAGAAACATGAGCAACGACACAGCAGGAACCGTGCAGGTGGAAACAGGTCTGCCACCTGCAGGGGAAACTGAGGCTCCCCCCTCACAGTGCGGGCATCTCTGTGCTCTCTTAAACCGGGGGGGGGGGGGTCCTCTAAGGTCTTGTGCTGTTTGTGACAGACAGCACAGACACTCAGCTACGTCTCAGACGCACCAGGTCTCACATGTCTTGGAGATTGCGTCTCATCTAACTGCAACAGGACTGCAGTGTAAAGCAATTTAAGAAACCATGAAGTGCAGGCTGCCGTAGCTGGGGCTTTCAGAGGGTCTCCTCTGTCTCCTCTGATGCCTCTGGTCATAGTTCAGTTGCGATGTGGTGCTGCAGTCCCTCAGTCATGTAGAAACTTCTCTCTTGCAGATTTATCTTTGACATCAAGCTCTCCATGTTACAGAACTTTGAAATAAAATGTGGGTTTTTTTCCCCTGCTGGTTTTTGTTGTTTGTAAACTTAACCTGATGTGATGGCACACACCTGTAATCGCAGCACTCTGGGAGGCTGAGGCAGGAGGATCACAAATTCACCACCAGTCTGGGCAATTTAGCGATTTAGCAAGACCCACTTTCAAAATAAAGAATTTTAGGGACTGGGGATATAGCTCAGTGGCTCTTTCTCTTACCTGGTAAGCACGAGGTCATGAGTTCAATCCCTGGTACCAAAAAAATAAATAAATAAGTAAAAAATAAAGAATTTTAAAACGACTGGTGATGTGGCTCAGTGTGAAGGTCTTGGGTTCAGACCCCAGTACTAAAAAATAAGTAAGCAAATAAAAGGACTTTTCTTTTCCCGAAAACTTCTTGCTCTTTTTTTTTTTTTTTTTTTGGCCAGTTTTTCTTCTGAGCACTGAAACAACTCCCCAGTTCCACAGAAAACAATTCTTGCCAAGATGTTTTTGCTGGGAGAATGGATTTGGGTGTCATTACATGTCACAGTTACAATGATAAAATGTCTTTCTCTAGTTTCTAGGAGAGAATATTTTCTTTTTGGTAGGGAGGAAACAAACGTGTGAGCATTTCTCCTGGAAGCATCAGCACGTTGCAGACCAAAACCTTGACCTTAGGCCTCTGTACTTTTCCTGGGGATGGTTGGCCAATCCCCGGAGGCCCTCTCGCCTAAGCCTCCACTTCAAGTTGCAGTCCACCCAGTCTGGAGACCAGGGCACATGCAAGCTTATCATTTGTGCTTTTTGGTTCCTTCCCAAGTGACAGGCCCTGCCCCCACATTCCCACTCCTGTGCTCACTGAGAATGTGGCCTTCGTCTCATTCTACCGCCCCAGCTGGCCGGCTCAGGTTTTTCCTTCACTTGATCACCGTGTAACATAAACCTCTGCACAAAAAAGAAAAATAAGGGGAAAGAGTAAGGAAAGTCAGATGCTGCTAACTGCTTTTCACGAGTCAGGAAAAGCCCTGTACATTGGCCTTTGATGTTCACACAATTTTAGGCTCACTGCACACAATTACACAAACCATAGAAATTGGTTCAGAGGTTCGAAGCTGCAGGGCCATGTGATACCAGTGGGAAAATCTGGGCCACGCCACCACAGCGAAGTCTCTGTTTCAGCTGTTGTTATTCCAAAGAAGGTTTTCCAAATCCTATTGTTTTGATGCTGAGGATTGAAGCCAAGGCTTTATGCATGCTAAGCATGCACCCTACCACTGAGCTGTAACCCCCAGCCAAGTTTCCAAAATTCTTCTTTTCATTTGTTTTCATTTCTTTGAGACAGGGTTTTGATATGTAATCCAGGATGGTCTTGAAATTAAAAGATCCTCCTGCTTCAGCCTCCCAAACACAAGCATGCACCACCACGTCCAGCTAAATTTCTTTTTTCTTTTCTTTTTTTTTTTTTTTTTTTTTTTTTTGTGGCATCGGGGATAAAACTCACAACCTTGTCCCTGCCAGACAGGCGCTTAAGCCACTGAGCCAAACTCCTGGCCCTAGTTTTTGAAGTAGGGTTGCACTATGTAGCTCAGGCCAGCCTTACACTCAAGTTGTAGCCCAAGCCAGCCTCAAACTCACAATGCTCCTCCTACCTCAGCCTCCCGAGTGCTGGGATTAAAGGCGTGCACCACCATGCCTGGCTGAGCTAAATTTCTTCATCAGATTATTAGAGCATAAGAAATGATCTCCACAGCATGGGCCAAAACAGAAAAGGGTGGCCTACACTAGTGAAAGTATACAGTGTAAAATACACCCTTCTAGCCCTGCTACTCTGAACCCCCACTTTAGAAAGTCAAGGCTACCCTGGTATCACATTCTCAAAGATCTGGCAAACTGGGCATTTTATGACATTTTCATATTGAACACTATTGCATTGATGGAGTAATTCACAGAGAATTTCTAAAACCAGAAGTAGTTGTCTGTAAGTGTTAGTGGTTAACAATTTCCTTGGTGAAAATTCTTCCCCTCTACCCCAAAAAGAGAATTACTGGGGCGGCCAAGGCTTTGGACACTCATGACCAAAGCAACTAGAGCAGAAATTTTCCATGCAAACCTCAGAGGGTAGGTGTATCTGCACTCCCAAAACTGCTTTTATATCCGTGACCATGGAAGCCCCACCCGCCCCCATATCCGTTCTGTGCGACTTGCAGATGCCTACTGAGGTGCACGACTGACAGAAGCCCCGTGGGGCTGGTCGTGTGGTCCCCAAGGAGGAAGCAGGCCCGGGGCAGCAGCCCATCTTGCTGAAAGCATACAGTGAGATGCAGCTGGGTGACTGTTGCGGAAGCCACGTAGAAGGCTGGAGGCGTGGGTATGGCTCTGTCACCAAGGCCCACTGTCCTCTGGAGGCTCTGGCCGGTGGTTCTCCTCCCCCAGCTGCCCAGGCCTCCACACCATCCCAGGGAGCAGGTGGACAGATCCGCAGCACTCCTGCCCAGCTAGGCTTGGAGCTATTAGGAACTTCCGGTCTTGCTCAGTTATCTCCACAGCTTGGCACCCAGCTCCAAGCCTCAAAAGGCATCGCCACACAGGAGTCTGGGGATAGATGTGCCCCCGCTGGAGCCTCGCTGAGGATGCTCTAAAGATCAGTTCACAGAAGCAGGACAAGCTCCATCCTTGGGTTACCCCCACTGGACAGTCCAAAGAGCTGCCCAGAGCCCCACACTTGATCCTCAGCTGGACGAGTGCTCCTGCTTGGGGGCCGTGTCCATGCACAGAGTGAGGGAACTTGCAAGAATCCAGAGGCTGGCGAGAGGAAAACTCAAACACACAGCCTGGCTCCGGCCGCAGAAGACTTGCCGACATGAAGACGGCCTGGGCTGCCAGGCCTCTACCCTTCCCTTCAGCCCTAAGGAGGGGGCTCTGAAACTCCCTGGCCACCTTCTGGAAGAAGCCAGGCCCTGTGAATGCACCTTGGGTGCCTGGCAAGGCCTCTGCTTCATGGCACTTTCCTCCAGCCCAAGGAAGCATGGGGTGGGGGGCTGTCACACGGGCTCCCCGACTCTGCGAGGTGGAACAAAGCCGAAGCCATCCTTCTCCAGCATCCACGTGGACTGGCACATTCATCTTTGTTATTTAAAACCAGTGAAGTTTCCAGTGTAAAAACTTGTGAACTCATCGCATCCACACAGGGTGGTCTATCTGTTTCTCCCCATCAGGCAAGGCTACGAGGCTGTTATTGTTTAATTTCCAAGGATCTCACACTCACTGAACTTTCCAGGCATACAGAGAATCTCTACCTCACAGATGCCCCATACGGTGAGCTTGCAAAACCCTCTTCCCCCTCTACACTCAGGTAGATTCGCGTGGCTGCCCTGACTCTTAAGAGCAGAAATCTTCAGCCAGAAGTCTTTTTCTGACTCTCCTGCCACAGGCACACACCTGCGGGCCTCCAGGGCTGGAGCCGGCTGCTGGTGCGAACTGTGTGCTGAAACAAGGAGGGACGCTGGTGCGTCTCTGAACACGCACGTTCACATGCACATCCAGTGCTCCCTAGAATTAAAGTCGGAAGTCCTTGCAAGTGAAAGTGAGGAGAGCAGGGATCCAAGGATAGGGAGTGGCCCACTGGCTTCTCATCCTGTTCCAGGAAGCAAAGGCTGGCTTGTCATTTGCACATAAGCCTTGCCGTGGGAGGGGAGCGACCAGCTTCCTGTGGGGTCTTCTCAGGTCAGTGGTAGGCCCTGGGGTACCTGGATCCCCCATTCCTGTGGCTCAGATCATTGCCGGAGTCTCAGTTATCTCCTCCAGCCTTTGCCGAATCATTAGGCGAAGCACGGTGTACCTGGGGACGAAAGACAGCCTGTGGCAAAGGGCAGCTAGCAACAGACCCGTCCTTGAGATAATCCGCCAACCCTGCCCAGAGGGCACCAGCCCACAGCAGGCGGCCCTGGGTGACAGCAGGCCTCTCCCTTCGCTGCCTTCACGGCCCTACCCAATGGCCGCTCATTGCTGTGTTCACTTCCACACCAGGATGAGAGGGAATAAAGAGACCAAATCCAAATTAGACTATTTTACTATGGTCAGGAAGTCTGGAAAAATGGGTGCAGAGGACCACCTGAACGACTCTTCTTGTGTAAAGAGCAATTGCCTCCAGTTTGGCTAAACCTGGCCCTGTCTCCATGTACTGATATGTACAGAACTGGCTGTGCTATTTCCTTTTCCCTTCAATGGGCTCTAAGCAATGTAAATAGGGCTGGCTGAGGTGCTGATGCGTAATGTTTGAAGCCAGGCAACAGTTTCCTCACCTCGGTCTCTCCCTAAATGGGTGAGCCCAGCGGGATACAGAGCCAGTACTCCAGGGCTGTTCAAGCCTCAAGATAAGAGGCTATGATTTCCCAGGACACAAAAGTTTGCACATCAGAAACTGAAGCACCAACCATCTAAACATTAAATGCTACCTCAGCTGTGCTATGCAGACTGGTCTTTCTGCATATCCTCCTCTCTGCACATTGCAGAGGTGCTTTCTGGCCTCTGAGCCAGCCCAGCTCACAGTACTCACATAATTCCCACCACTCTCACAGTCACTCATCCTCAAGCCACTCCTTCTTAACAAATTCATAAAATCTGAGTTAGACCTTGGGTTGTGGCCTTTGTTCTGATGAACCTTCACCTGCCTGGACTTAGGACCCTCTGGGCTCCCCATAATTATGAGTATGTCTCAGTGACTTAATTCTTGCTGTGGGCTGCCCTGGAGGTGGTAGATTGGAATTAATTCACTAGAATTCTAATAACTTTTCAATGGGATTACAAATAGAAACTTCCCTGATCATGACAAGGATGGGAAAAGGGACATCTACAAATGGGAAGATAAGAGAAGCAATGATAAAGTTTCCATTAGTTGAGAGCTCGCTACATCAGAGGCACTATGCACGGTACCTACACATCACAGCAGCTCATGAACCCTCAGCTAGGCAGGGACACGGGAAATTGCCAATATTTGTCCCTTTGGGGGGCTATCAGGAAGGCCACTGCATGAGGTTTAGCCTACACCAGTGCCTGCATTTTGCACTAGAGGCCCTGGCAACAGACAAAGAGCCATGGGGTGAACAGGAGATCAGTTTCCCCTGCAGGTGACACCGCAGACAGTGGAGCGGTCGTTACTGTGCAGAGCAAATCTCAGACACACACCCTTAATGTCTGGCTGTGCACTGGGCAGCAAAGGCCACGTTTAAGGTTCGGGCCATAGTAAGTGTTTAATAAATGTTAACTGCTATCATGCTAATTATTATTATGGAGAACAGTAAATACAGCCTCATTATCCAGTGGCAAAAATTCAATCAATTATTCTATAACTAGCTGCAAAATGTAGTCTTCTGTGTAACTAAACAAGGCACAGGAGTTATACAATCCTGAGAAGCTACACTGGTCCTTTCAACCCAAATGAAATTTCCCAGAGAGCAGTGTTAAAAAAAAGAAGAGATGCCTCACTCAGGGACAAGTAGAAGCACTGTCCCCTGAGGTGACCCCCGGGGAAAGTCACCAACCCTATTCCTGAACCTAGACTGGAGATTTTAAGGCGATGCCTTCTTTAAAAAGTTCTTTCATAAAATGAGTGGGGAGAAAAAGACATTTTCAATGTCCCACATCAAAAGAAGGCAATGACACAAGAAACGGAGAGCCCAGCACACTTAAATCCCATGTCCCCACCTGATCCTCCTTCCTGAAAGGTCCAGGAGAACCTGTCCCCTGCGGTGACCCGGGCGACCCTGCAAGGCGGGGGACAGGGCTGCACTGCCGGCAGCCAGAGCCTCACTTACTTCCGCATCAGCTTCTTCACCTCCCGGTCCTCCTCCTCCTGGAGCTTCTGGATGAAGCTTTTCAGGACCGGCATCTCAAACTTGATGTACTGGGCCACCTGCGGGGGAGGAAGTGACCTGGCTGCGAGGCCTGCCCGTTCCCTCCGCCCTCGGTCTCCTGCAAGGCACGGAGCCTTGAGAAACCTCCTTTTCCCCTAACCCAAGGCGTCCTCTAAGGCCAGGGCCACACCTCATCCTTCTCGAGGTCAGCAGAGTGTACAATGGAGACATGGATGGGCACGGTGGCCCATGTCTGCAATTCCAGTGCTTGGGAGGCTGAGGCGAGAGGATCACTGTGACTTCAAGGCCAGCCTGGGGCTACAATGTGAGTTCAAGGAAAGCCTGAACTACATAGCCAGAGACAAAACTCATTTTTCATCTCATGTATCCAACTCATAATTTTCATGCTAAAAAAAGCACTTGCTTCTGATACAATGATGTAGAGAAAGAACTGAACTCATAATATTTAAGTGAGTTCTTTGTTCTCCCCCAAAGGAACTCAAGGAACTGTGGCTGGGATGGTGGTTTGTAGCTCTAGCCTCCTCAGACAGGCATCCACATGGGTACTTGCCTGGGGACGTGGAGTGGCCCCAGGGGAGTTACACTTAAGCAAGAGCTTCCCCTCACCCTCCGGAACCCCTGCCTACTCATTTCCTCCAAGGGACCAGCCTACCCCCACTGTGTTAATGCTGAGCTTGGCCATGCAGCTTGCTCTGGCCAGTAGGATGTGTGTGCTGTGACAGCTGCTTAATTGGGGTGGAGGCTTAACCATCTGTTTCATAGTTTGGCCGGGCTGGCAGCCAGGAGGAGCAAACCCCACGTGGCCACTGCCCTCCCGCCTGGACCTCTGAATGAGACACACAGTGCAGATCTGACCTCAATCCACAGCCAGAGCAGAGCCACTGCTATCAGCCAGCAGGAGCAGGCTCAGAAAGTGAAAGCTGTTGTAAGCTACTGAGACTGGGGTTGTTTGTTATTGCAGCAAAAGCTGACTAACACATAGATGAAGTTTAATCACTGATAATTTCTGTCTTCTTTATTCATTTATTTATTTTTCTTCTCATACTGGAAATTGAACCCAGGGTCTTCACACTGAGCTACACCCCCAAATCTTTTTCTGTTTTTAATTTTTAAAGAACATCTTGTCAAGTCACTAAGTTGCCTCAGCTGGGCTTAATCTTGCAATCTTCCTGCCTCGGTCTCCCAGAGTGCTGGGGTTATAGGCATGCACTACCATGCCCAGCTACTGCTAATCTTTTGATTCTGTTAAAAGAGTGTTTATAAAACTTTTCTAACTGGTTATAGTACCCTGGAAAGTTTCAAGAAATTTATTTTTTCTGTGGAAATCCCTTTCTGTCTAAGCATTCCTCCCACAATTCTCACAGGGTACACTGGCTTCAAAAAACGCTAGTATTGAAGAATGGCACCAAAAGGGGACGTGTTCCTTTGCCAAAGTGTCACATTGTTCTCCAGCCACATCCCCATCCTCCTGAGGCCAGACCACCCAACCAAGGGCACTCACATCGTAGGTGACCTCCTCCACCTGGTCCTTCTCCATCAGGAACACCTTGGAAACCTGCTCGCAGGGGCCCTGCAGGATGCGGGCGATCAGCGGGTAATCGGTGGCCTTCAGCTTCTGTTTCTCTGAAACCACACACAACCAGAATCCCCTGAGTTTGACCTGTGGCCTTTGTCACCACAGGAAGTGGTCAGCGCAGGGGCTCCCAACTGACTCAGCGCTTTAGGCAATGTAGCTGCACAAGGCAGGAGATTGATGTGTAAAGGAATATTCCCCAGACACTACTAAGAGCACCCTCTTCCCATGACTGCTCAAGACAATGCTACTGTGCCTCAGACACCTAGGAAGATACCTCTTTGAAGAAACTGGGTTTAGATGTCTCTCAAGAAAACCCAGTCCTTTTTTTAATAGGCAGTTGGTTTTTGGGTTTGTTATGGCCCCCGATATGTCATTCCCCAGGGGACTTATCCAGCAAGCCCACCACCAACCTAGGAATCAAACAACATCTGGAAGTTTCCAAAACCAATACAACTGAATGAAGCAGAGGCATTTTTGTTCTGTGTTGTTTTTTTAAACTTGCTATTTTGAGTTAATTAAAAGTTTTAAAGTACACTGTGTTCCGCAGACTTACCACCACTGGTGTGGACCACGTACAAAGCAAACTCCTCCGCCGAATTCTCAATCTGAATCAGAAGCAAAAGTGGAAAGTTTGCATTGAAATCCCCCGCTTTGGGCTATTCTGTCTGCCCCAACCCTGAAGCCGTCAGGCGCTGGAGAGAGCAGGGCTCTCTGTGCACGGCCCTCGGGAGGGATAACGCTATCAGCACAACACTGATACAGGTCCAGTGTATTCCTCTCAAATATATGAGACCAGAAGTTTTTCAGATTCTGGAGTTTTTCAGACTTTATTGGTTGAGTATCCCTAATCCAAAAATCTGAAATTTGAAATGCTCCAGCATCTGAAATCATGTTAGTACTCAAAAAATGTCAGATTCTGGAACATCTCAGAGTTCAGATTTACTGTAACGTGATGTTTGCTTGCTTCGCGTGGTTTCACTCACATCACACCCAGGACACGTGCTCATCGTCCGTCTTTTATGCATGAAAAAGCAGAAGCACAGGAACTTGGACTCACATGCCCACTCAGCCAGCAATTGGGAGGAACAGGGATTCGAACCCAGAGCCTCTATTCCTGGACACAGTGGCTCCCATTAAAAACAATACTAGCTGGACATCATGGCACAGACTTGTGATCCCAGCTACTTAGGAAGCTGAGGCAGGAGGATTACTTGAGCCCAGGAATGTGAGATCAGCCTGGACAACAGCAAGACCCCATCTCAAATAAATCCATAAGAATACTTGGTTTCAAAGAGAATAAAAATAGATTGTGGAAAAAACAGAGTAACAGGAACTTAAATGCACTCATCGTTATAATTTGCACATCTTTTTTTGTTTGTTTGTTTGATAGGATCTCACCATGTAGTTCAGGCTGGCCTTGAACTTACTATGTAACCCAAGCTGGCCTCAAACCCACGGCAATCCTCCTGCCTCAGTCTCCCAAGTGCTGGATAATTTGCATATCTAAGTGTTATTTTTCAAAGCAGGGGTCCCCTGCTGTGTCCTGGAAGTTAATTCATTCACTGAGCACAAAGGCAGAGGTCAAGCTCCAGGGTAGCTGCTTCTCAAACTACCCTACTCAAAGGGTCAGGCCTTATCAAACTTCAGTGGACAGCCCAGCCCCTGCAGGCCCCTGGAGCAGGCTGCCTGTCCTTGCTGGCAGAATCTGCTTTTCTAACCCACTTCAGGGTCCTGCCAATACCTTTAACTGTGGAAACGTCTAATGAGCCCAATCATCTGCCCAGCACCTCGAAACCACTCTCTCTCCCCACAGCCCTCCACCGCACCCCTCCGAGTCCCCAGGGCACACAGCCTGAACAGTGAACCTGCCTTAAATTTGTTGAGCAGCAGCTTCAGGACCTGCGGGGTGGTCATGGTGCTGTTGATGCGGACGTTGGTGACTGAACCGTAGGCGGGCGTGAACACGGACGTCTGTGGACAGAGGATGCGGGCTGAGGGTGCGCGTGGGGACAGACAGGGAACACTAGGGCTGGGTGGGCAGGGGCCACGGTGGCAGTGGTGCTCATAGTGTGCAGCAGGCCTTGGTATAGACAGCCCTTGGGGCTGGCCTAACTCGGTTCACGCACTGGAGGCCTCCCTGCCTCCGCATGCGGGCTTCTGGGACCGGATTTGAACCCAGCTTCAGGCGGAGCCAGCAGGCGTCGGGCGGAGCGGCCGTGGCTGGGCGCCATCTGGGCTTCAGGGCAGCCCCTAGCTCGGGCAAAGTCGGGACCAGGAGGAGGGCAGCACAGGCCGATGGCTCCCAAGTGTGTTTACGGAGCCCGTGGCTTTGTACAACCACACTGAGTTCACCCACACCCCAGCGCTTCCCCGCCTGGGCTCCCGATCTTTCACAACGCCAGTGGAGCCCGCGCCCTACCAACAGCTCGAACGCTGAAGGGCAGAAACCTGGCTTCGCACCAGGCGGTGGGAGTCCTGAGGCCACAGAGGCCCAGGAAAGGGCATGGCCCGAGGCTGCCCCCGCCCCCCATTTGGCCTTCCGGCACCCACTCTACCTTGTGGTTATAAAAATGGCCATTGATGGAGAAGCGGTGGCGTCGGATTCGCCGCTGGTCACTGGGCGTTCTCACGTTACCACGGCGACGCACCCCAACGTCACTGCGCGTGCGCATCAGCTGCGGGGTGTCTTCCTGCACGGGTTTCAAGCCCCTGGAGTCTGAGAGAAGAGGGAGAAAGGAGCTCTGTGTGCTTGGACCCAGGACCCATCACGTTCCCATGATGGCTAATGATACAGCACCCACTGCCTCCCAAAAAAATAGGCGTTGTGCTGTGTGTTGTGACGCTGTGAATTACACCCAGGGCCTCACACTGAGCTGCATCCCTTAGTCTTATTTCTATCTGGAGACAGTCTGGCTAAATTGCCCAGGCTGGCTTCAAACTTGTGATCCTCCTGCCTCGGCCTTCTGAATTACAGGTGTGAACTACCATGTCCAGCTCCAAAACATTTTATATCCTGCTGGAGGAGTAACATGATACTTAATTTGGAAATAATACAGTAAAGGGTGCAGACCACAGACCTCAGGGCCAGACTCCCGATGGCTATATATTTGTGTCACTAGCCTCTCTGCGCTTGTTTGCTCACCTACAAAGTGGGGTAACAACAGCACCCACACTGTGGAACTACAGTGAGAGTTTGAGTGAGTGACTACACACACAACTGTTAGAGCGGGGCTGGGCACGGAGGGAGCATGAGGTGAGGGTTCACAAGACCTTGCAAACCAATCCCGGCTCATTCGACAACACTCACGAGCCTGGAGGAGGACGCATGCGTGAAATTAGCCGGTCACATACTGACAAGCATCGTAAGATTCCACTCAGTCCAGTGCCCCTCACAGAGACGCGAAGTAGGGCTGCACCTGCCAAGCGCCGGGGATAGACCAGGAAACGGGGAGTGGTTGTTTAATGGGTAGAGCGTTTCAGGGATTTTTATTATTTTTTAAATTTTTGCCGTGCTATGGAGCTCACCCAGGCCTCCCGCATGCTAGGCGAGCACTGTCCCACTGAGCTGTCCCTCCTGGGTCTCCGTTTTATGCAGTAAAATAGGTGGTAGAGGGTTGTGTAGCATGTGTGAGGCCCTGGGTCACACAAACACACACACACAGAAATAAAGTTGCATATAAGATGAAAAGTTCTGAGACACTAAACATTGATGGCAGGACCCTATGAATGTACTTAGAACCACTGAACTGAATACTTCAAAGTGGTAAAGATTGAATATTTACATGTATTTTACCATAATGAAAAATTTGAAAACTGCTTAATAGAGTGCATGAATATAAATACATAGGAGGCCCATGACATATTTCTATCTATAAAACACTGACATGAAGTGAACTGTGAAGCACACGTAAGTTGATTTTCTGTTTTTATTGAGATCTATTCATGCTTCACAGAGAGATTTGCAAATTGATGATATCTGTCAAAATTACAAATGCACACAGCCTCAGATCCAGGGGGCCCTCTCGAGCAAATGTATGAAATGACACACTTGCCAGGCCACTGACTGCTACCTGGGTTGTCACAATAAAGACTGACCAGAATCTAAAAGTCTATCAAAAGAGTGACTGAATAAATAAATGATCACTTTCCATACAATGGAACACTGCAGAGCTACAACGGAGGAGGAAGCTCTTTATGTATTTGTGTGGCACCACCCCAAGCTAAATTGATGAATATACGTAAAAACAGCAATGTGTGAAATGCTCCGACTTGTACAAAATGGAGAAGAGGAGACCCTCCAGGAGGACACGCTCAGGAGGCTGATAGGGAAGGAAGCTTGGGGTGGGGGGAGTGAGATATTTTCATTTCTTTCAATACTTGTTTTTGAGTCTCGAGCCCTGTGAATTTTAGAGACTGATGGATAACCGTGCACAGCAGCTATCACAGCAATGTTGCACAACTGACTCCAGTCGGAGCCCTCTCCTCCCTGGCGCGCATACCTGTGGGGCTGGGCATCTGGTCGCCCTCAGGAGGGGCCTCCGCCTCTGAGATCTGAATGGCAGGCATGGTGAGGGGCTTCAGGATGGTGCTGGGGCGAGAAACAGACAAAAGGGAGACAGCTTTAGCTCCCTGCAGGCGGGGGCCGAGGCTCCCAGCCACCCCACCCTCTGGGGGAGCGCTCTGCCTGGGCCAGACTGGGTACCGCTCAGATCAGGTGATGCGCTGGCCCCACTCCCAGCAGAGCACTGGGCAGGGAGGGGCGGTTCGGGAGAAAGAAGATGTTCTTCTGCAGCAACACAAGCACCCAATTCATCCAGGCCGGGGAGCAGAAGCCCCAGAACAAAACCCGTGTGTTGTCTGTACTGAGTGTCTAAGCACCTGTGAGTTCTACAGCTCATTTGAAAAAGCCTAAAAACAGCCACTTGTTTCTTGGGACAGGACTCCAGTCCAGAGTCATTTCTGCTGGAGGGATAACTCAGAAACTGCTCCGGCATCTGAAAGGAGTGCAAGCAGTCAGCTGCTGCTATAAGGGTCAGGCAGTTCCTGAAGGGACGCAAGTGTCAGCTTGCTCAGGGTGGGAAGGAAGGAGTTCCCAGCCACGCTGCAGAAAGGGCCACCGCAGGCAGCCGTGATAACTGGCAAATGATCCCTCAAAGCCAAGAGACAACAGAAGCAGCTCAGGGAAACACACCCCAAGCCACAGAAGAATCTTCTCTGACCACTTAGGAACTTCCCACAGTGAAGAGGGTGGGCTCCTTGGGACCCAGCAGAGATGGGCTTTTATGTTCCAAGGATGATGGTTTCAAGGAAAGACAAGTGAAACTGAAAATCTGAAAGTGCCAGGTGTGGCAGCCCATGCCTATAATTGCAGCACTCAGAGGGCTGAGGCATGAGGATCTCCACAAGTTCAAGCCCAGCCTGAGCTACATAACAAGACCCTGTCTTTAAAAAAAAAAATCTGAGTTTCTCTTGTAATATAACTCGTAAACTTCTGAGCCCCTAAACGAATCTGGCCAGAGCCTCCCAGGAACTGATGAATCACTGGTCACCACTCCCCACTTCCTGGTCCAAAGCCTCTTCCTCACTGAAGCTGAAACTGGCCTCAGCATCCTTCTTATCACAGTCATCCAGGGACTCGCTTTATGCTAACTTTGCATCTGGGCCACATTCCTGGAAACTCTCAAGGCATCTGTAGGTTCCCAGGGCCAACCAAGACCAACTTGATACCACAGGGCAGAGAGAAGAAAGAAGGACGCACACCGAAGGACCCACGGTCAAGTGGAATTTGAAATATCATTTCACGCAGGGAACGGAATGTTACAGAATGGGGTCGGGCTTAGGCAATGGACAGGGTTTGGTCCACTGGAAATCAAATCAAATCCAGCAGAAGTGCTGAGAGCAAAGCGGTGTGAAACCAGCAAAGTGAGACGAAACCAAAGAACTTGGATCAGACATCCCAGCGCCCACTGGGGTGGGCCACGACTCTCCTGCTTAAATTCTCCTGGAAAGAAAACAGATCAGCCCCGGGATTTGGCCGCACACTAATATCCCTCAGTCATTCAGAAAGATAGACATGGCCATGGGGTTTAACAAAACGTTCCACGTGGCCAACAGAGAGGCAGGGCTTGATTCTCGCTTAACTAGAAAAAAGTATCACTGGGGTTTTGGCTGAGAGGCCGGCACACCCCACCAGAGCTCTGGCCCAGAGGCTGCCAACATCAGCAAGTTGCAGAAGGAACAAAGCCAGTCGCAATCCTCAAAGACGACGGCCCAGGAAGCCAGTTAGGGGGTGCCGAGAGCTGCTGTCCCTCTTCCCTTGGCCATGGAGGGTGTGGACAAACAGGCATGGAGCCCAAAGTCTAAACAACTGAAAGAGCAAAATCAAAGCTAGGTGGCAGGCTGGGCATGGTGGCACATGCCTGTAATCCCAGCACTCGGGAGGCTGAGGCAGGAGAATCATTGTGAGTTCGAGACCAGCCTGGGTTACAAAGTGAGTTCAAGGCCAGCCTGAACTGCATAGTGAGACCGTGTCTCAAAAAGACAAAAAAAAAAAAAAACTCCAAAGCTAGGTGGCAGGAAACACTTTGTGGAGGAGGGTAGGGGATCTGGGCATGGGGGGACAGGGAGGAGGGGGACGGGGAAGTTAAAAAGGATCCAGATGCGATACATACACGTGTATGCCACCTCCGCGTGGTGCATGGACTTACTACAAATCACAAACATACACTAATAAAAATTTCGAAAGAGCCAGCCTTGGTGGTGCACGCCTTTAATCCCACCACTCAGGAGGCTGAGGTAGGAGGAGCGTTGTGAGTTCGAGGCCAGCTTGGGCTACAACACGAGACCAAGGCTGGCCTGAGTTACATAGTGTGACCTTGCCTCAAAAAAAAAACCAGGGCTGGGAGTTTGGTTCAGTGGCTTAAGCGCCTGCCCTGGCAGGTGCGAGGTTGTGAGTTCAATCCCCGGCGCCGCAAAAAACAAAAAACAAAAAAAACCAAACAAACAAACAAACAAAAAAATCAAAAGAAAAGGTCTCCCGCAAACTAGGAAGGTTTCGGTCAGAAGGCCCAAGCCCTGACTGTCCCCAGAGCAGGGCCATTCCGTGAGGAGTGGCTCCAGCGGGGAGGACAGGGGCCCTGATACCTGTCGGAAATCCCGAGGTTGCCCCAGGGAGCCAGCGGAGACGCACCCCAGATGCCCCAGAATCCTCCGCGCGGCTGGACGCTGCCATGCAGGCTCAGCGAGGCCCGTCCCTCGGAGACCGAGAAGACAGCCGGGGCGTCACCCCGCGGGCCCCTTGCCCCTTCCCGCGCCGAAGCAAGGAGCGGCAGAGGGGTGGGCACAGGGCGAGGCTGGCTGCACACTGGCACGCACCAAGACCCCCACCCCGCCCCGCCCCCTCACCTCCCTGGCCCGTCTCGCCCAACTCACCCCTGCGCCCCCAGGTTGCAGCCCGAATGCCAGGAGGAGGAGGAGGGCGGGGGCCGGATGCGCTCGTTGTCGTCCTGCATCTGCAGGCGGATGGGCCGGCGCAGCCCCCAGGAGAT
>RJWM01033894.1:0-20189 GCA_004363535.1 Dasyprocta punctata
CCGGGGGTTGAACTCACAACCTCGCACCTGCCAGGGCAGGCGCTTAAGGCACTGAGCCAAACTCCCAGCCCTGGTTTTTTTGAGGCAGGGTCGCACTATGTAGCTCAGGCCAGCCTTGCGCTCGCGCTGTAGCCCAAGCCGGCCTCGAACCCACAACGCTCCACCTACCTCAGCCTCCCGAGTGCTGGGATTAAAGGCGTGCGCCACCACGCCCGGCTAATCTCACTATCTTTTGTGCTTGTTTGACCAATTCTTTGCACAGGATAGAAAGAACCTAGAAAGTACCATTAGAAGGAGACTCTAGCATCCCCAAACCCAGTATCAGTAGAAAGCTAAGTACTGGCCAACAATAGCATGGGCAGAGCTCCTGTGCCCCCAGTGCCTGGCTGACAGCCCTTGGCGCCATCCGTGGCATTCTCTCCTGCAGCGCTTACCTTTGACATGAGGACGCAGATGGGAGCTCAGCCTAGTGTGTGGGCCTCCAGAATTGTCAGCTCGTTAATGCCCGGGAGCATCTGGCTGCAGGACTGGCCTGGTACCTAGTAGGCCAAGTCCAACGCCCCAACTTAGAGGCAGGATGGCCACTGATCCCGCACTGGGGATCTTGGAGCCCTCCCTTTCCTGGCTGTAGTTTCCTATCTGGAGATCAGGGCTATCTGGGAGAGTCGCTGGATAGACTCACTGAGATAGCTGTGCACAGACTGACTGAGCCACCCACTACCTCCAAAGCCTCACAGGGATGGCCTGGCTCCAACACCTGTGTCTGCAGCCACCTCTGTCCCTGCCTGCTGAACGGAAGCCTCGAGTGTCCCCCATCCTGGCCATTCTGTCCTCTCTGCCCACAGAACCCTCTCCAGGTAGTATTTATCACATCACCTGGTAATTATCTGCGGCGTCTGTGAGCTCCAGGGAGTGGAAGGAGAAAGGCTGAGTCTTGTCTGTGTCCCAGCCCCCATCACATCACATGGCCTGGTCTCCAGGAGAGCCAAGCCACCCCGTCTCATGGCCTCCTCAGTCACACCCCAAGCCCGCCTGTCCAACCAAAACAACCTATGACTTTACTGATGCACAAGCTGCCCAACACTTTCCATGCACACCCTGTTCAGCTCACCCAGGTTCCCAGAGCTGCAGGGAGCTCTCTCTGTCGAGGTGTCTCCTCTACCTCCCTGGCCTCTTGGATGCTGAGCTGTTACAGCAGTGAGTCTGACTGAGCCCACTGGCTGAGGTTTCAGATACCCAGGTCGACAAGCCCAAACCTGAGCAAAGCAACTGCCCTCCCCAGGCCTCCCTGGCCACACAAATGAGAGTACAGCCCCACACAGCACTCCCAAGTCCTCACTTATCCTTTCCAGTTGTTCCAACCTGTATAGCCCCTATCCGTTGCATTTGCTCACCCAGGCCCCACAACCACCCCTATGCCTTGGTTGACTCCTAGTCATAAATTGCAACCTTACTGTTGTTTTCCTAACGCGGTCCTAGTGCTCAGCATGCAAATCTGAGTTCCTACCCCATCAAAAACCCCTTCAAAGGCCTCCTTTGTTTGCTCTGGAGATAAATTCTTGCCTTGCTGGTGCCTGCCCATGCCTCTGCACTCAATGCCCTCTCCAGGAATTTTGTAGGCTACTACTATGGTGGGAAGTACTCTTCCCTTGTCTCTATCCCAGCTGCCCCACTCTGTGAGCTAGTTTTATTGCCACCTTGTGTCTGCCTTAGTCTCCAGAGTACTATAGGTGCCCACTAATCACCACTGAATGGAAAGATTCAGTATAAAACCAGAGAAGAGGGGCTGGAGGTATAGCTCAGTGGCAGAGGGCTTGCCTAGTATGCACAAGGCCCTGGATTCAAACCCTAATACCACAGCAGGGAAGAAAAAGCCACAAAATATTTGCTAGTAAAATGTGCTGTGCTGCAGAGTACTCTATGACACCTATGCCAGATGGGCATTTTATTTTCCTCATTTTACAGATGAGGAAACTGAGGTTTGCCGAGGCTATGGTGGTAGTAGGTTGAACAGTATCTTCCCCCACCTCAAGTTCATGTCTCCTTGGAAGCTCAGAATCTGACCTGATTTAGAAAGTCTGTGCAGAAGTAATTAAATAAGATGAGGTCATGCTGGATTAGGGTGGGCCTTTAATGGAGTAACAAGTGTCCTTAGAAGAAGCCATGGGAAGAGACTCACATGGGGAAGAGAAGGCCATGTGACAAAGGAGACAGAGCTCGGAGTGTGTGAGCTAAGGAAGCTAGGCATTTCTGGCAGCCGCCAGGAACTGGAAGAGGCAAGGAAGGATCCTCCCTGAGCCCCAGGCAGTATGGGACTGCCCATTTCTTGATTTCAGGCTTCTTATCTCCAGAACTGTTGTTTTAATCCACTGTCTTTGTGGTAATGTGTTACAGCAGCCACAGAAAACTAATACAGCTGCCTACCTATCGATGGTCACACACTCAGCAAAGGGCAGCTCCGGCAATTTTGAATCCACCACACCTGTGACCCCCAACCCCATGCTTCCTTCAGCCCCATGGCAATTCTTGATCCTACAGAAGGCTGACAGCCCACTCCTGTAGAGCAAGTTCAAGGGTAAGTTCGTCTCCATTGAGTTTCTATCTAGCTCCTTCCTCCTGGCGAAGGTTCCAAAAACTATTCTGTATCTTGTTTGTTATGGCTCGGAAGCTCTGTGTCACTTGGCTACTTCCAAATTGGATGAAAAAGGAGTTCAAAAGCGGGGTGCATCCCATTTCAGTCCCAGCCACTGCTCTCCACCCAACCTGCAGTTCACCCAGACTTTAATTCCCCATCACTCCAGCTGTGTCATCACATGGGTAAATGAGGGCTTAGGATACCCAAGGTGTGGCTGTCACCAATACCTCTCCTGGAAGATCCTATTTTGGGCCTCCTATATTCCCATTGAAGCCTGGGGTTTGGCTGTATCTATCCTATGTGACTCTCAGGTCCCCCACATTCTTACCTCACTGGCTCACTGGACTATCCTGAAGGATCCAGGTCAACCTCCCTGAAGCCCCACATCATCCCTTGGGAAAGAGAACAACATCAAAGTGTCCCCCATGCCCCATGGAGTCTCCACAAACTGCTGTCCAGGCAACTCCAGGGGAGGACTGGCAGCCTTAAATACACATGGAGGCTGGCGGGGTGGAAGGATGTTCCCACCCCTAAGAGGACAGCTCTCTCCAATTCTCCAGACTAAGCCAGAAACACTTCCCAAGAGCCAGCTCACCCAAGGCACCCCCGGCAGCAGGCTAAGGGAAGCCCATCCAGGAATCTATGCCCAGACACCAGCCTCCCTCCTTTCCTGGAAAAATGTCCTCCAGGAATCTCTGAGCCAGGGACACAGCAGTGGGGCTTGTGCAGTTCTCCACGTTCCACAGGACTCTAAGTTCTGGGCATCCCTCTGTGGCACTGCCTAGGTTGCACCCTTCCTGCCACTCACATTCAGCCCTCCCTCCCCTCATTTCTCCCTCCAACCTGTCTTCTCACACTCAAGGGGACAACATCCGGGCCTGGATCGGCCTCTGAAACGACATGGTCAGGATCTGGGAAACATCCAGGCCTGGCTCCAGCCCTATGGCTGCAGGAGAGGAGGAGGGCTTACCTGGCATCCAGCTCTGGACAGGTCCGAGGGGTCCCTGGGGTACTAGGACTGCTGCTTAAAGCTCTGGCCCTGTCACAGTGTCAGCTCAGCAACAGCGCCTTGGCCCTGGGGAAGGGCTGACTGGGCAGTCATGCAGGTTTGCCAGGGAGGAAACCTGCTGTGCCAAGGTGGCCCCAGGACAATACTGGCTGCACACGAGAGGAGGGGAGGCTGCTTGGGAAAAGGGGGCACAGGAACTGGCCCCGCAGGAGTTGGGGGATCAGAGGGTAGCTAAGAGACTACCGCATTCTGTTGTCCTCTTCCTAAGGGATTTGGCCCACGGGATCACAAAGTCTGGCACCCTGTCCACCACCCCCAATCTCTGGCAGGCACTGCTTGCCCCAAAGGAAGGATCCTGGCAGTTCAGTCACTATATGCCCTCAGGCAGGTTTCCCGTCATGCACATTTGCACAGGGAGGCACCCCAGCTCAGCCGGCCGAGGACATACTCCTTGCCTGCGGGAGGGAGTGGTGGGGCTCACTGCCACAAATGTCCCCCATCCAGGTCATTCGAGGGGTCTCAGAACCAGGGTAGGGGGCTGCAGGGAGCAGCAGGCCTCCACTAGGGACTACTGAGAAAGCCCCCATCAAGCTGGGTGGGCTCGCTGGAGTAGCAAGCAACCCCTCCTCACATTGACGGCTGCCCCTGGCATTATCAGGCAGGAAGCCTGGAGCCAGGGGCTGCCCCTGCCATTATCAGCCAGGGCCTGATGCAGCCTGCCCACTGCTAGCCTGCCCAACACTGGGCTTCACAGCAGGCCTGCTCATCTCCCAGGGAAGAGGGTCAGAGAGGACTGGCTCCACCCATCCTGCTTGTCTGGGGGTAGCAGGGAAGGGCATCAAATATTGGTCAGTGCAGTAGTACAAACGCGGGGTGGGCAGGTCAGATACAAATGCCCACTGCAGGGGGATTCCTGAAAGTAGGTGCTGGCATTGAATGGTGCTGGCAAAAGGCACTCCGACCCCGTGGGCAGCGATCGAAGCGACTATGTCCCTAGTCAGCACTGGAGCCAGAGGGTAGAGAGGTGCCAAACGCCACCTCGTCCTGGCCGGGCTCAGTGTCTCTCCTGGCGGTTCTCGGAAGAGCTCCAGCGCCAGGTCTGACGCAGCCGTGCCCTACCCTGCTAAACCGAGGACACCCTCCCTTCGCCCCCGCGCCGGCCCGCAGAGCCCAGGCGCGCAGCCTTGGACCTGGCGCTCCGCACCCCGCGCACCCTGGCTGGCCGTGGAGGGGCGGGGCCCGGGCGAGGTGCGGCGCAGACAGCCCGGCCTCCCGCCCGCCTGGCGCCCGCCTTTCTGCGGCCATGGGGGCGCGGCTGGGCCGGCGGGCAGGGCCCGAGGCGGGCTCGGAGGCCGGGGCGGCGGCAGGCGGCGGGCCCGCGCCCTACGAGCGCCGGGTGCTCTGGCTCCGCGAGATCCAGTCCACGCTCCGCGAGCGGCGGCCCGAGCGCGCCCGGCAGCTGCTGTGCCTTCTGCGCCAGGCGAGAGGAGGAGCGGGCGGCCGGGGACGGGCCGGGGACCGCGGGACGGGAGGGGCCGGGGCTGCCGGCTGCCGGGTGGGTGGATTCCGAGTGCAAGATGGGCTGCAGGGGCTGAGGAAGAGCGCAGGCTGGAGAGAAGGCTGATGAGGCTGACAGACTGTGTATGGAGGAGGTGGCCGCTATGTGAGGGCTCTGGGGTCTGTTGTCTGTTGAGGGTGCCCCGCCTGGAGCTGAGCCCAAATTCAGGCCTTGGCAAGAAAATGAGAGGGCCGGATGGGCTGGGGGATCATCTTGTACTGAAGGACAATGGGAAGAGGGCAGCCCCTTCCTCCTCCAGGATGAGGGGAAGCACTGGACCCCGGGAAGTGGCAGCCCAGCTGGTCTGCGGGTGTACACGGAGGCGCCATGGCAGCACAGACAAAGCCACAAGGCATGCATCCTAACAGGCAGCTGGTGCCCGCTCAGTACACAAGTCTGGTGTCTGTATATCACAATGACACGTTTGGGCAAGTGAGGGCTCTGGTTCCACACACATCAGGTAACCTAGCCTGAGATCCTGAGCCTTGACCAATATGAATGAGGGTTCCAGCACCACCCCTGGGTAAACTACTTCTCTTTCAACCTAGTTCCCATCCCCTGCAACAGCTGCCACCACCACCTGCCCACTCCTGTGAGCTGAAATCAGTCATGCATGCAGGTGTTTAGCCTCCAGAAGGTAGATGAGTGGAGATGGGGAAACTGAGGCATGGAAAGAAGTGGTGAGCCTAGGGTCCACAGAGAAAACTGGGAGAGGGGGAGCCAGGACTAGAGCCTGCCCATTCAGGCCTGTTCCTCCTCCAGCCCCAGGTTTCCTCGGGACTCAGTGGGCTGGAAAGGTGAAGCTGGCCCTTTAAGAGGAGCTGTCCAGAACAGCAAGGCAGGCTGCAGTCTGGGGCCCTGTCTGGGCCTGACCATACTCACCAGCCTCCCCTTCTTCCTTCTGGAATCTCCCTAGCTGGCATCCGTGGCTCGAACCATGTTGAAAATACAAACAGCAGTGCAACACCTGATCAACCAGACTGACCAGGGGCACAGACGGCTGTCTGGGATGATGTCTGGAGCCCAAGGCACCAGTTGGGCATTTTCCCTAGAAACAGAGAGAGAAGACCACTTGGAAACTACCTGGGTCACCCAGAGGTTGAGATTTGAAGCGTAACAAGGGACTTCTTCTGCCCCATAACCTGCAGGAGTGGTTGCTCCTGCCATCCTGCCTTTCTGTTCCCGGGACTACTATGCAGGGAATGTCATTTGCTTTGGCTTGGGGAGGGCACACACAGAGGCTGGAGGGTCCCTCTGACTGTGCCTGGCCATCAGCTGTCAGTGTGTCCTCCAGATGGACACTCTGGAAGGATGTCTCTCCCTACAGGAATGGAGAGGAAGAAGCAAAGAACAAGGGCAGGAAGGCCAGGCCAGTGCCCTGACCATAGGTCTGACCGAAGGGTAGGAGAAGAGGCTGGCACAGGGAGTTCAGAGACTCTGCAAACTGTGTAAGTCTCTGATTTCACTGCCAGAGCACTTGATCTCCACCAAAGGGGTTAAGGATCAAGTTCAGGTGTGTGTTTCATGGGAGGGGGCTGCTGGGGGTTGAGACCTCAGCAGGAGCAGTAGAAAGGAAAAAGTGGACCCACTAAGTGAGCTGGGGGAGAGTGGGTAAGGGGAAAGTGCTGGATGATTCCTGGGAAGGTAGGCAAGGTTGCCCCCTCCCTCCTTGCACCAAGCTGGCACACAGTACATGAGGCCAGCTTCAGGGCAGGGGAAGAAGATGCAGAGTCTGAGTGTTTTTGGAATATCTGAGCTGGGAGAGAGGCCTGTCCCCACAGGGTGGGGTGGTGGCTGTAGCTCAAGAGACCTCAGGGATCAGAGGCAAAGCAAAGGGCCCAAAAGGAATTCTGGGGACATTGCCATTCAGGGGTCATCCGAGGAGCAGACAGCCCCAGAGAAGGAAAGATGCCAGAGCAAGACACTCTACCATCTCCATCTACCTATTGCCTCCATGAGGGCCCTGGCTTTCCATACCCTTTGCATCTAAAGGGTCCACCTGCTGCTGTATCACTGCTTTGAGGAGACTCCAGCAAGCCTCAGGGAGGGAGATGGGGACACAGGAACCAGCAGGAGGGGCATCTGGTTGACCGGCCCTGAGAAGAAAGGCTCCAACATCTGTTCACTCACCTACCTCTGCATCACCCGCAGGACCTGGGTCTTGAGGGGACCCTCCTCACCGATATCCTCTACAGGAATGTGACCTTTCTTAACCTGGTGGACCCTATCTCCCATGACCTTCTGGTGAACCTGGCTCGGGACCTGCAGTGCCCCAAGAAGGTAAGGGTAGACCTATTTCCATAGTAGCACCACTGTGCCTCCAGCCCGAGGACACCAGCTGAGCAGAAGTCACACAGGGACCCTGTAGAACACAAACTGCTCTGACAAATTCATAAAAAGAACTGGACTCGCAGCCCCCTGAGTTCCTGGGGCAGAAGAGAGCCCCCGTTTACTGCTCTCTGTCCTGCTTGAGCAGCCTTGGGGATGGGTGATCTCTGCATCCCTCCTATGGCAGCTTGGGTCACAGTCATGTCCCTCCTCATGCTAAGCCAGAGTCACCACCTGCAACCTCTGCTTCCTGCCCTGACAGCATCTGCCGATGTCCTTCCATGAGCATGGACCCAGCCCCAACCTGTGTGGACCAGCTCCCAAGCACTGGTCACAATGAATTCCCAACATGAAATGAGGGTGCCACTGCAGGCTCTGCCAGCTCTGGCGTCTGTGTATAGTTAGCTACCCACAACTGTCACAATAACCACCAGGACTTGCTGTCCCTGTGTGTGTCGCATGCTCCTGGGGCTATTAACAAAGGGACTGTATAAAGGAACATTCCAGGTAGTGGAGCATGACCGTGCCAGCTTTGTAGAAAGCTCACCCTGTACTCCACCCCCAGCCTCTGTAGGGGCCTTTGCAGGGGCCCAGTTAGTACTGAGAGAGTCAGGATGTAGTGCTGTAAACATTAAACCCCCAGCCCTATCAGCACAGACCCAGGCCCACAGGCATGGTGTAGCTTGGAAAATGAGAGGAAGAAGAACATGCTGACCTGGCTTGTTCCTATTCCCTGGGATTGGCGTCAGTGGAGAAGGGCTCCCTCGAGGGCCCTAGTCTGGACTCCCCCTGCGGCAAATTCCCTGGGGGTACCAAGGGTGAGCAGGCCACCAGCTGCTAGCTGGAGCCGCTGGCCCTAGGCCTGAGAACAGGGAACAAGGGCCCATTGTCTAGGCTTCCTCCCGCCGGGCACTGCGGGTTTTGGACCAGCCTGTCCTGCTTCCAGCAGGCAGCCTCCCCTGGCTCTGGGCCAGATCAAACCAGGGCGGGGGTGAATGGGGCTGAGTCTCACCCTGACAACGCTGCCCCCAACCCCGCAGGACTATGAGCTCTGGAAATCCTCGGACAAGATCTGCCGGCAGCTCATTTACCACCTCACCCCTCATTCCAAGAGGCAGCGAGGACCCAGCCACCCCCAGAGGAAGACCCAGAGCTGGTAAGGGGAGCCCGGTCACAGCCCCTCTTTGCTGAGTCTTCAGTGTCCCTTCTCAGGTTGATCCCTGAACTCTGGCTGAGAGTCTGCTGCTTAAAGTCTCACCCTGCCTGTTGCTCGCTCCATCTGCATTGAGTCTGCATTCCTGGAAGCCTGTCTGGCCCATGGCAGCAGATGCGGCCCAAGCCAAACTGCCTTCTCTGTAAAAAATGCCTTTCATTGCCTCCAGCATGGCCCACTTCCCTTCATTTACTCATCCCTACCCTATCTCAGGGCCTGGACCCCCTTCCCCGCCCACCACCTGAGAACTCGGCAAGAATCAGGTAAATCTTCATAACCAGTAGTGAGACAGGCAGATTCTGTGTCACCATTCCCATTGGACAGGGAAAGAAACTGAGGCTAAGAGAGGGCAATCTCTCCTGATTGTCCTGCAGCCCTTCGAGAATTCACCAACACCAAACCTGGCTGCCAAAAGCTGAGGCCTCAAAAGCTACCAGATAACTGACTGCTGGGGCGTCCCACCCCCATCATTCCATAACAGCCTTATGCATACAGGCCCGGCCCAGAAGTAACTGCAGGCCCAGGGCCCCAGAACCACAGCCAGGAATAGACTCTAGCACAAGTCCACTACCCTTCTTCTGGCCCAAGAAGAATCTGGAGCCCATGTAATTGTTCCCCGCTATGGTGGGTGGGCACTAGGAGACACATCCACTGCTCTCAGATCCCCAGTCAAACCCATCTGCCTGGTGGGTTGTGCTCAAGTGAGGTGAGAGAATGAGAAGTGTAGAAGGGGGCCAGAGAGGCTCTCCTCAGTCTCTCAATGTCTCTCCCAACTTAGAACCCAGGGAGTCGTCTCTCTGGACAAGCCCTCACCCCACACCCACCAATATTCCCCTCTTGATACCCAAAGGCCAAGGGGACCAGTGTGATGATACTCCATCTCCTCATAGAAAGCTTTTCCCTCACCCTGAAGGACCTGACTTCAGAGCAGGCTCAGGGGAAAAATGTGGGCTATGGAGTCAGAGTACCCTAGCTGGGGAGACCTGGTCCCCTCCTCATGATGTGTGGTCAATGGAGAGTTATTTTCTCTCTCTGAGCATCACTTTGCTCCTCAGTAGAATACCCCTCTAGGCTGGCATAAAAATAAGGGAGATAACAAATATAACCAGGGAGGTGATGCTGACCACGTGGTAAGGTTTTATAATAATAGAGTAAGTCCCCAACTTACAAACGAATTCCATCTCTGGAAACATTCATAAGTCAGATTTGTTCATAAATCTGACAAAGTGAGTCTTCTATGAGTCTGTGAAAGTTTGCAACGCGAACATTCGTAAGCTGGGGACTTATAACAGTTCACACACGGAACCTTAATGTAATCTTCACAGCAACCCTGTCCTCTTTCATCAGGAAACCTGAGCTCAGAGAAGTTCCCAGAATTGCCCATGGCTGCACATTTAGAAAATGGCAATTGGAACCTGATTACCAGACAGGGCCTGGTCTGTCTCTGGTGGGTCATTGCCTGTGATTGCTAGGGTCCTGCCTGGCCCTGGAGCCCTGGCTTAGTCCACCCTACCCGCAATCTTCTCACAGCCTCAAGAGTGGCCTCCAGAAGACTCTGCAGGCTGGGGAGACGGTGGACCTTTCGGGCATCCCGTTGTCGGCGCGAGACGTGCAGCACATAACCCGCTACCTGGGCAGCCATGGGGCCGGGCTGGCGGTGCTGGACCTGAGCTTCACTGGGCTGAGTGATGAGCTCCTGCACCTGCTGCTGCCCAGCCTGTGGACGCTACCCCACCTCACCCAGCTCCTGCTCAACGGCAACCGGCTGACTCGGGCTGCTGCCCGTGCGCTCACGGAGGCTGTCAAAGATACCACCAAATTCCCTGCATTGGCCTGGGTAGACCTGGGCAACAATGTGGATGTGGCCTCACTGCCCCAGCCCCTGCTAGTCGGCCTGCGCCGGCGGCTGAGCCAGCGCACCTCGCTCCCTACCATCTACGAGGGTCTGGACTTTGAGGCTGGGGATGGCACAGCCAGGTCCCCCACTGCTGCCTCTACTTGGGGCTCTGCAGCTTCTGACCCAGGGCCTGAGCCCCAGGCCTGCTGTGCCAGGTGACCTGCCACTCACCTCGATCTATACCGCTGATTGAGGCTGCTCTCAAGCACATGGAACAGCAGGTGGTGGAGGTTCCACCGGCCCCCAGAGAGCCAGTGAAAATGCTCGTTCTGGGAACGAGGGGATGCGAAGAGAATGGTCTCACAGGAGGCCAGATAACCCATTTAGGAGGCTCAACCTTCCCTCAGCAGGAGGGACCCCACAATAAAGTGATGACCCCCTTTGCCTCAGCCTTTCTGCATCACAGACTTTAAGGTCCCCAAAGTGCCAGCGTGGCTGCCGTGGTGGGCTAGCCCCTGTGTATGCCAAAGGGAGGGGCCAAAATCATACTGACCTTCCCCCTGGTGTTCCCTGGCAGAGCCGCAGGGAGACCCAGGTGTGGGCATCATGGGTCCAACAGTGTGGGCTGGGCATTTAGAGGAGGCTGTCGTGGTCCCAGCACTCAAAAGGCTGAGGCAGGAGGATTGTTGCAAGTTCAAGACCAGCCTGGGCTACAAAGTGAGCTGAAGGCCAGCCTGAAGTGCATAGTGAGACCCTGTCTCAAAAGACAAAAAAAAAAAAAAAAGAGGAGGCCCTTGCATCTTGGCAGGGTTTAGGTTCTATAAGCAGAGCTGAGGAGGAGCAAGTTGGGAGCCTAGGGTCAGGTGCAGCACTCTGCATGGAGCCCATGCTGCCATTGGGACCCTTTGGGCTGGAGACAAGGCTGCACTGACCGGGGCAAGGCCATAGCTGACTGGAATGGGAGGACTCAGAGCTGGCACAGTGCTGTCCACACCCTCTAACCCCCAAGCCTCTGTACTGCTGAGTGGGCAACTCAGCAGGGTTAGGAGATGCATCTGGCCAGTGACAAAAAGCTATGCATTTCCTCCAGGGCCTGGGAGTCCCCACAGAGAGTACATGGGGAGTAGAGGTAAGCACAGTTAGCAGCAGGGGGTGTGGGGGCACGACAACCCTAAGGCTGCACCTACAGGTGGCACTCTCCCTTCCTCCTCAAGAACCATAAAGGTGGGCTCCAACAGGTGGAGCCTAAGGCCATGGTCACCTTCACTGTCCTATGTGATGAGCTAGAGTTCAGCCCAACAAGCAGATAAGTGGGAAAGGCAAGAAAAGTATTTAGAGATGTCCAGAGGGAAACAGAGGCCCAGAATTGGAAAGCCAGGGGCGTAAGCGTCCTGTGTCAAGCCTGGACATAGGTCTGGGGCCATGGGGCTCCTGCTAGAGGAGGAGAGATCTGGCAGCAGAAGGAGGACCCAGGGCTAAGGAGAAGGCAGTGTCCCCCTGGGCCTGTGTACCCTGCCCCACCAGTCCTGACCTTCCTCCATGTCACTGACCCTCGAGGGTCAGAGGGCCAGGGCCAGGGCCTCCAGGGATGTGAGTGGCACATCCATCCCCCATGGGATATGGATTCCATTATGTCCCAGAGCAACTGGAAGCACTATGGCCTCCCGGGTTGTAAGGGGTTAGCCAAGAAGGGAGAGGTCAGAGATTTACCCTCAAGCCGCACAGATCTCACAGCTTCTGGCGATTCCTTATCGGGAGGCCGTGGGAAGAACACAGGGTCCAGCCCGGCTCTGCTTCTGACTTCTAGAGATGAGCAGGCCCTTCTCTTCTCTGGGCCTCATTCTCAGCTTTCTCCCCTCTGTTAAATAGAGCTTACTCTCTTCCGGCTCTCAATGCATCCTTCATCCCAAGGTCCTGACACCCTCCTTGTTTTAAAGCTTGCCCCGTGGCTTGGAACCATGGAAGTAAGTTCCTCCCAGAACAGGGGGTTGAGTTCCCCAGAGCAAGGCGAAGTGGGATGGAAGGTGGACCAGTGGAGAGAAGGAAGGGAGGGCCAGCGTGGGGCTGGCAGGCTGATAAACCCGTCACATGCGCAGGCAGCTGAACTTTCCCCGCAACTCCTTGCTGGAGAAAGGCCAAACTCTCTATGTTCCTCCCATCCTCCTCGCTCCCTGCCCACGGCTGGCCCAAAGCCAGCCCACAAACCTTTGAATGTTACTGCTCAGAGCGATCCCAGGATGGTTCAAGAGGACCCAAGACAGGTGTCCCAGGCAGGCTCCAGAAGAATCCAGGTAGCAGCAGATGATCTCAATCTCTCCACCATTTGAACAGAGGCACACAAAGCAGTATCGTAGCTGAGCCGAGCATGAGACGGCATAGAGACATATGGAAGGATGGCCTTGTTGCTAGGCAGGTGTCCAGAGCCATTCACAGGTCCTCATGACCACCAGACAGGGACCCTGAGCTGCAGGAAATGAGGGCTTGTGTCTTGTTTTAGTCCATTTCGTGCTGCTATACCAGAATACAGCAGCCTGGATAACTGATAAATAAGTTTATTTGGCTCATGTATCTGGAGGGTGGAAAGTCCCAGATTGAAGGCTGCATCTGGTGAGGGCCTTCTTGCTGCATCATAACGCAACAGAGACATCACATGGTGAAAGGATGTAAGAGATCAGCAGGGGGCCGAACTTGTTTTTATTAAGAAACCACTGTGGCAATAAATGAGATTAAACTGTCCGTGAGAACGCAAACCCTCACTTCCTAGAGAACTGCTTTAAAGGCCTCAACATTCAAAACTGTGTGGGGACTGAGTTTCCAGCACATGCGCAACACATGCGCTTTGAGGGAGATATTCAAACTGTAGCCTGCCTCGTGCAGCCAGGTGGGACAGGGAGTACCAGCCAGACAGCTCAGCCCCACATCCAGATTATGGGGCCGGCAGCTGGGCCACCCTTAAGTGATAGGGTTGGGACCAAGACCAGGTCTGTTTGCTTCCAAGATGAGTTTGTTCACAGCTGAATGGGCTAGTGGAGGAAGTAAGTCAGGGGTGTGTGACCTTAGTGACTATATCTGGTCCCTTGTCCCTTTCTTGCTGGCTCTTCCTCCTTCTCTCTGTTTCCCAGCTGCCATCACTTGAGCAGCTTTTCTCTGCTATGCTTTTCTGCTATGTTTTTTTGCCTCAGAGCCAATCAACCATGGGTTGAAATCTCTGAAACTATGCTGGGTGTGGTGGTGCATACCTTGATCCCAGCACTTGGGAGGCTGAGGCAGGAGGATCACTGCAAATTTTAGGCCAGCCTAGGCTACATAATGAGTTCAAGGCCAATCTCAAGTACCTAGTGAGACTCTGTCTCAAAAGTAAAAAATAAATAAATATAGGAGTCTATCTTACTCCAGAAAGAATAGCTGTCTTCAAGAAATCAAATAATGAGCCTGGCATGGTGGCACTCAGGAGGCTGAGGCAGGAGGATCGTTGTGAGTTTGAGACCAGCCTGGGTTACAAAGTGAGTTCAAGGCCAGCCTGAACTGCATAGTGAGACCCTGTCTCAAAAAAATAGGACTGGGGATTTAGCTCAGTGGCATAAACACCTGCCTGGCAGGCTCAAAGTTGTGAGTTCAACCACAAGTAACAACAATGACAACAAAAAAAATCAAATATGAATATTTAAAAGGTTGCAGAGGGAAAAGAATTCTCCTACATTGTTGGTGGGAGTGTATTATAGAAATCAGTTTGGAGATTCCTACATAATGGAGTACTATCCTACCATAAAAGGGATAAATTTGAGTCATTTGTAGGAAAATGGGTGCACCTTGAGTCTATAATGTTTTCTTTAAACATAGTAATCTTATCTTCACAGTAGTCATCCATTACATCAGATATAGCAAAATCAAACCAAAAGAAAACAGAATAAAACCAATCAAACAGAATAAAACAGAACATTGAATAAAGCAAAACAATTGATCAGGACAAAACAAAACAGTGAGAACAATATGGGATTTCAAAAACAAGATAGAAGGAAATCCCCCATAATTGCTATATTGCATACTGTAATCCTGCCTATAGATGTTCAGACTGCCGGCCCCAGGACTACAAAGTCAAATAAACAATATAAACATTCAGTTGCTTTTTGTACCTCAGTTGCTCTCAACTCAGCCTGTCCTGCAAACCAGCTGGTTGCTTACGGAGGAATGGGGGTAGGGGGACTGGTGATTCTCAGTCTGGGCACTGGTAGGCTCACGGGAGGCGCTGACTTTTCTCTTCCTGGTCCCTGCATGGCCTGCGCGGCTCACCAGAAAGGCTGGTCAACTGGCTTGTTGGTTGGTTCTTCCCAGTCCCAGCATGGCCGATTCCAGGAGGTGCTATCTGACTTTTGTCTTCTTGGTCCCCACAAAAAAAGTTGTATCAGGTATTTTGTCCCAGTGACTAAAAAGCTGACCAATACAATTGAGCTACATTCAGGCCTATTTATTGATTGATTAATTTTTTGCAGTGTTGTGATTGCTGTGCAAGAACTCTACTGTTGAGCTATCTCTCCAGTCCCCACTCCACTTATGTATTTAACAAAACCTTCTGTGATCTTCTGGCCAGGTACTGTTCTGATAGCTTTGCACTTCTAAAATGCTACTACATTTTTTGTGTGTGTGGCACTGGGGATTGAACTCACAACCTCGCGCCTGTCAGACAGGCGCTTAAGTCACTGAGCCAAACTCCCAGCCCTGGTTTTTTGAGTTAGGGTCGCACTGTGTAGCTCAGGCCGGCCTTGCGCTCGCATTGTAGCCCAAGCCAGCCTCAAACTCACAACTTTCCACCTACCTCAGCCTCCAGAGTGCTGGGATTAAAGGCGTGCACCACCACACCCGGCTAAAATGCTATTACTTTCTAAAAATTTTATTTTTTATTGGTACATGTCTGCGGTATATAATGATTACTTTCCTTGTGGGGAGTTGGTACCTGTACTAACACCTCTCCTCTGCCCCTTCCTTCCATCTCTTGATTCCCTTCTCATCTGAAAAAGCTTATCTTCCCATTTCCTATGTATATCTTTTATTTTTCTTTTTATTTATATTTTGATTTTCTCATAAAAGAGAAACTATATGATATTTAAATTTCCAAGTCTGACTTATTTCATTTAACATTCTAGGCTCAGGGTGCGTCCATTTCCCTACAAATGGCTCAAATTTATCCCTTTTATGGTAGAGTAGTACTCCATTATGCATAAATACCACATTTTCTTTACCTATTCATCTGTTGAAGGACCTATAGACTACTTCCAAGATTCAGCTATTATGATTTGTGCTTTGATAAACATAGATATGAATGTATCACTGTAATATGTCTTTGACACTTTTGGAAAGATACCTAGAAGGGGAGTAGTTAAAGTAAAATGGAATTTCTGGTTTTAGATTTTTTTCTTCTAATAAGATTTTATTGGTACATTTTATTTTATTTATTTATTTATTTATTTTTTGCGGCACCGGGGATCAAACTCACAACCTCGTGCCTGACAGACAGGCACTTAAGCCAGTGAGCCAAATTTCCAGCCCTGGTTTTTTGAGGCAGGGTTGCACTATGTAGCTTGGGCCGATCTTGTGCTCGCGTTGTAGCCCAAGCCGGCCTCGAACTCACAACGCTCCTCCTACCTCAGCCTCCCGAGTGCTGGGATTAAAGGCGTGCGCCACCACGCTCAGCTTATTGGTACATTTTAGAAATACATAATGATCGTGTGCATCATAGAGAACTTGTATCTGTACATGATGTAACTCATTTTTCCCCATCCCCTACCCTCCCTGCAACTTCTCCTTCCCTCCCCATTTACGAAAGTTTTGTTTCCATGTTTTCCTTCTTTTCTCACTTTTTTTTTTTTTACTTTTCCCTTCTTTTCTTTTCTCCTTCCCTCGCTTTTGTTCCTCTCCCCATTAGAACATTTTCTTCCTATTTCATAACACGTATTAAACATTTTGGTCCTTATTTACACTTTCAGTTTCTCAAACCAGAGAAACAATGCAGTACTTACACATGTGTGTCAAATTTATTTCACTTAAGAGTATGGACTCAACATGAATTCATTTTCCTAGAAATGTCTCAAGTGTGTCCTTCTGGTTTTAGTTTTTTGAGGGATCTCCAAACTGATTTCCACAGTGGTTTGTGCTGATTACTTTCCCTCCAACAATGTAGAAGAATTCCTTTCCCCACTGCAGCCTTGAAAATATGAGTTACTATTTGATTTCTTTTTTTTTTTTTTTTTTTTGCGGCACCGGGGATTGAACTCACAACCTCGTGCCTGCCAGGGCAGGCGCTTAAGGCACTGAGCCAAACTCCCGACCCTTATTATTTGATTTCTTGATGATAGCCATTCATTCTGGACTATGATTAAAAATCTCAGTGTTTGTTTTAATTTGTATTTCTCTAATGGTCAGAGATGTCAAACATTTCTTCATGTATTTAATGGCCATTTGTTCTTTCTTTGAGAAGTGCACTGTCAGGGAGCTTCTAGAGGTCTTCCTCTAGCCCAGCATGCATTGCAGCCTGGAGCCTGAAACTAGGAACCATAGAGAACAGCACATATAGATAAGTCTCCTGCAGAGAAACTTTTTGATAAGATTCTATTTGTTGATCCTTGTGCATTTGTGGTTCTGTTCAGAAAATCTTTCCCTATGCCTACAAGAGCCTTACCTATTTTGTCTTACGGTGGATTGTTTCTGTTTTTTGTTTTGTTTTGTTTTGCTTTGTTTTTGTGGCACCGGAAATCAAGCTCACAACCTCGCGCCTGCCAGACAGGTGCTTAAGCTACTGAACCATACTCCTGGCCCTAGTTTTTTGAGATAGGGTCGCACTGTATAGTTCAGGCTGGCCTTGTGCTTGCATTGTAGCCCAAGCCGGTCTCGAACTCACAATGCTCCTCCTACCTGAGCCTCAGCTGGGATTAAAGGCATGCGCCACCACGCCCAGCTGATTGTTTCTGTTTTAACATTTAGATTTTTGATCCATTTTTATTTTTAGTACATGATGAGATATATGGGTCTAGATTCAATCTTCTCCATGTGAATAGCCAGTTTTCCCAGCACCATTTGTTATCTTTCCTCCACTGTGTTTTTGTCCCTGACAGCCCTCGGGGGCGGGGGGTAGGGGAGATTTTTGTAGGTGAGGTCCCAAGGTTAGAGAATGCTCTTGTGCAAGACATCAGCAACAACAGCAGACAGCATGGAGCAGGGGAGAGGGCCAGAGTGCAAAAACACAAGAGAGCTGCCTGCTTCTTTATTGTATAATTTCTTTTTAATCTTTATTGTATAATTATTATACAAGTTGTTATTTCAGGTTTACATTCTTACATAGTGCTGTAACCAGTGCATGCGTGTTTACCTGTGCTAAGTCATGATTACATGACTGTATGCCACTGTGCACCTGTGCTAGACAAACAGGGTCACATCCTCAGGGTCACATCCTCAGGGTCACATCCTCAGGTATCCTTAGATGATCCTGAGATTTGAAGCAGTGTGAGTGGTCCCCCACATGCCCCTTTGCCAAAGATCATATAGCTAAATGTGCTTGGGGTTGTTTCAACATCCTTTATTCTGTTTCACTGATCCACAGGTCTGTTTTTGTGCCAGTATCATGCTGTAACTTTTATCATTGTAACTTTGTAATATAACTTGAAGTCCAGGATTGTGATATTCTCTGGTATATTTTGTTTATTTGTTTGTTTTTCATTTTGTTTTGATTTTTTTTTTTGAGACAAATTCTCTCTATGCAGTTCAGGCTGGCCTTGAACTCACCACGTAGCCCAGACTGAGTGCAAACTCACAGTGATTCTTCTGCCTCAGTCTCCCAAGTGCTGGGATTACAGGCGTGCACCACCATGCTTGGCATGTTGAGGGTTGTTTTTTTTTTTTTTTTTTGCTTTTTTTTTCATTAAAGACCAGGCTGGCAATTTTCTTTTTTGGTTGAGTCTTTGTTTGGTTTTGGAATCAGGGTAATGTTAGCTTCTAGGAATGACTTTAGGAGTATTCCTCTTTCAATTTCATTAAGGAGTCTGAGGAGTATTTATGTTAGATCTTTCCTAAGGTTCTTGTAGAATTCAGTGATGAATCCATTGGGTCATTGGATTTTGTTAGTTGGTAGGTTTTTGTTATTACTGCTTCAATTTATTGGTTATTATGGGATTATTTAGGACTTTTATGTCTTCTTGGCTCACTTTTGGTAATTCATAGATATCTAGGAATTTATCCATTTCCTCATTTTCCAACTTATTGGTGTACAGGTTTTTATTTTATTTATTTTATTTTATTTTTTTACATTTTATTTTATTATTTATTTATTTATTTATTTATTTTGCAGCACCAGGGATTGAACTCACAACCCTGTGCCTGGCAGACAGGCGCTTAGGTCACTGAGCCAAACTCCCAGCCCTGTGTACAGGTTTTTAAAATACAGTTACTAATAAGCTGAATTTAAAAACCACATGTATGCCTGTACTCCTAGCACTTGAGAGGCTCAGACAGGATGATCATAGCAAGTTTGAGGCCAGCCTGGGCTACATAGTGAGTTCAAGGCCAGCCTCAGCTGCATAGTGAGACCCTTTCTCAAAAAAATTATTTCTGTTCTGATTTTTATAAACTGTTCTGACTTTTGGATTTGGATTGTTCTTGTTTTTCTAGGACCTTGAGGTGTATTGTTAGGTCATGTATTAGGACTCATTCTATTTTTCTGATGTGGGCATTCACAGGTATAAACTTCCCTCATAGGACTGTTTTCATTGTGTCCTATAAGTTTGGGTATGTTGTAATGGCATCATTGTTCAGTTCTAAAGATTATCTTATTTCTCCCTTGATTTCTTCTATAACCTCTTGATTATTCAAGAGTGTATTCTTCAGTTTCTGTGTGTTTGCATAATTTCTGTGTTTTCTTTTGCCATTGAGTTCTAGTTTCAATGTGCTATTATCTGATAATATGCAGTTTTTAAAGCATGGTTTATTGGTTAGTATGTTCTATCTTGGAGTAAGTCCATTGTGCTGCTGAGAAGAATGTATTCTGTTACTATTGGTTGAATCATTGTAGATATCTATTAAGTCCATTTGTCTAAAGGTTTTGTTCAACTCTGATATTTCTTTTTCTTTTCTTTTTTTTTTTTTTTTTTTTTTTCTTTGTGGCACCAGGGATTGAACTCACAACCTCATGCCTGTCATACAGGTGCTTAAGTCACTGAGCCAAACTCCTGGCCCTGGTTTTTTGAGGCAGGGTCACACTGTGTAGCTGTCTTAGTTACTTTTTGCTCGTTGCCGAGACAAAATACCTGACGCCCAAAGTTAGGGAAGGAAAGGTTTATTCTTACAGTTTCTCGGGAGTTTCAGTCCATAAAGTGGGCTCCAAGGCAGCATGGGATGACGGGGCTACAGTTCATGGCGGCTGCAAACTGCAAGCCGCAATCCGCGCTGGTGAGAGAGAGGGCGGAAGCCGGGAAGCAAGCAAGGGGAAGACCCGCCTTCCCTTATACTGTATCTCAGCTCCACCCCTGGGCGGGTGTAGCAGTCACGTCATTAATCCTGGTGCTAGACAACAAACTGATCACAAGCATCAGACTCAGCCCCATCAAAAGTATGAGGACTTGGGGG
>RJWM01033895.1:0-20160 GCA_004363535.1 Dasyprocta punctata
CAACAATACTCGAAGCAGTACAGTGAGTACAAAAGTGACATATGCAGGAGACTGACCAGCTGACCAACCAGATGGATGGGAAAGAGACTCACAAACATCCCCTGGATAAGGAAAAGAGCCTGCAGCATGAGGCTGAAGGGCATGTCAGCAATTATTTGCTGACACTGGGGAATGGTTGAGGCTAGGTCAGCTATATCTTGAAACCAAATGGCATTCACAACTTTCCTAAGCACAAACAGGAGGAGCACCCAAAGAGCGCTGAAAATCGACGTGAGGAAGCATTCCAGCCAAGACCAAATATTTCCATGTAGAGGTGGATCACCAATAATCTGGGCTGTTACTGACTGAAGCAAAGGAATAAATACTCGATAAAACAAGAGTAGACTTAACCAGACTACTCCACCATTCCAAGCACAGCACTGGAAAATTCGACTAATGATACATGACTCACTCTCTTGCTTCCACTCTCTACTCTGGGTTCTCCTCTGTGCCAAGACACTACTTGCCCTTCTTTGACGCTGCTCCTCTCTTTTGCTGGATCCGAGCATCTAGCTTTGAGTTGGTACAAATGCCCCAGATGGAGTCTTTCATTCCCCTGCCGAGGTCCTGGAGAAAGGTTTATGACACTGTCTGCCATCTCTTCACCACCCAGATGTCTTTTCAGCTACACACAGCAGAGAGAAGTGTCCCCAGTCTCTCATCATGAAGGATCTCACAGTGCCCTTGCCCACTGCCAGGCCCTGGAGCTCCTTGCCAGGCAACCTGCTCTGCGGGGCTCTCGCAGGCCGGGCCGCTGCGCCTGCACTGGGCATGCCTGGGCTGCACGGGGCCTCTGGGAAGTCTGGCTGGCACCAAGTAGCACTGTCCTCTTATTCTGTTTTGTTTTGTTCAATTTTATTATATCTGATGGCAGGGGCAGCTATTTCAAAGATAACAGAGGGCATTATGGTAGCCATGGTGGATTTCTTATTATCCTGTTTTGAAGTCTTGTATCGCTTTCATTGTTTTGTTTTGACTGGTTTTATTGTGTTCCATTTTGTCTGATTTTATTATGTCTGATAGTATGTGAAGCTATTTTGAAGATAACAAGAGGCATTATAGTAGCCACTGTTGATTTGCTATTACCTTGCTTTGAAGCACTGATTTGTTTTGATTGGCTTTATTTTATTTTATTTTGTTTGGTTTTATTCTCTTTAAAATAAAAAAAGTAAAAAAATGAAGAGGAAGGGAATAAGTGAGAGTGAGGTGGGAGTATGAGGGAGGGTAGTGAAGGGATGGATATGATCACAATATGCTATAAGCATATATGAAAAGTACCACACTGAAACTTGTTAATTTGTAAAATATGCACTAATAAGAGCATATTAAGATTGTGACCATACTGAACATGTATGGACTTATTTTATGGCATTATTTCCTAGGCAACAGAATAACTATTCAGAATTTATGTTGTGTTTGGAATTGCAAGTAATTTAAGATGATTCAGCATATAGAGGAAGACACACATAGGTTAGATGCAAGTACTATATACCATTTTGTGTAAGAAATTTGGGTACCTACAGGTTTTAGTATCCTTGGGAATCCTCAAACCACATGCTTTTGGATACCCAGGGATGGTTGTTACTGTTATTATTGTTATTAATTTCTTACACTGTAGACTTTGCAGGAGCTCATGTATATGGAAAGTCTCATCTGTTCCTTTTATATTTGTTCTGAGCGCCAGGCACATTTCCTAGGGCACATTCCACAGGGGCTGCCTCAGACACAACGTGACCAAAATCCAACTCATCACCTGTTACTCTTCTCTCTATGCAAGGTTGGTTTTTCTCCTGTTCCTTCATTTAGCCGATAACCCCATTTTTTGTCAAATAGTCAAAGCCAGGAGATAATGAGTTATCCTTGCCTTTGAGCCTTTGCCTCCAATTCATTTGAATATCAAATTACTGCCATGTACCTAATAATACATCACCCCCACTTGAACCTTTAATCACCCCAGGGACTTTGAACTCATCTCCTTGCCACTACTTGTACCTTGTCCTTTCTACCTTGATTAGTGTGATCTTTCACAAATGCAAATCTGATTCCATATCTCTTCAGGTTAAATGTATTCCATATATTTTCATAGTGTTTAAGGTCATTTTGTGGCTCGACACACAAATGTTTAATGATATAGTCCTGCTTGCTTCCTTGTATTGTCTGGTTGCTTCCCTTTGCTATACAGAAAATACTGTTCCCACATCAACACCTCACTGCTTATGTAGCAGAGAGACATTATCAACTAAAACCCTTGTATTTAGTACACAGCTACACACACACACACACACACACACACAGTAGATACTGAACACATGTTAATATCCGTACAAATACAGACCTTGACTCTATATGAATGGGTGTTCCTTTCTGTACACAGACGTTAAAACTCTCCTTAATGTGTTGATTGGAAGCAGCATGTTCCGCAGCATAATTAAAATGTGAGAAATGTTTCTAGCACATCAGTAATACAGACACTTTCAAATAATGTCACAGGATATGCATGCCCAAAGTTACAAATAACCTTTTACATAAACAGCACTCTGAGGTGCATTTTCTTCTTAATGCATGCGCATAACTTCCATTAACGTTCTCTCCCTCAGTGTTTAGCTTTTATTTTTATGTCTGTTGTATAAATCTGATTCTTGACACTTTAATGGAAAGATCTTGGTTTGTGATGACATCATATCAAATTTAAAGCAGAGGTGGTTAGAATGTTTGGAAAACTTTCATCTGAGAATATTTATCTTTAATCCTGAAGAAAAAATTATTTTAAGGCAATGCCATTCCACTCTCTAAGTGAATCTTCCCAGCCCACAGGTTCGGATGCTACCGTCACCCCTTCAATTTATCTCTCCTGGATGATTTTGTGTGGATAGCTGCGGGGAAATGGCTTGCAGAGGTCCAATTCCACTTCATAGACAAAGCACCCAGGTTGGAAATAAATTCTAAAGATCAGTATGGCTTCTGCAGAAAGAGGTTCAGGTGTTGCAAGGATGGCGGTGAGGAGGTCCTGTGTGTGTATGTGTGTGCGCACGCAGTTCTGTGCACACAGTTGGTATGCTGGAAACCACTCTGATCAGGCTTCATCCTTTATCCTGTCCTCTGCATCTCTTCACATTGAGTTCACAGTGCATTGGAAGTTTGGATGTGCTGTGTCTCCTGGGTTTTCTTATGTTCTCAGATCCTGAAAATATGGAGTTAGGCAGAGATGTATGATTCTTCTCCTAATTCTCTTTTAGGCTCCCTGGCAGGGTGTGGCTCCTGGATCTTTCTTATATAAACAGAAGTCTGAAACCCAGAGCCTCCTCTGTTATCTAAAATTACTTCCCAAGCCAGTTGCCTTTAACATAGTTCTGCCATGTTGAATAATATATGACTTTCACTTTCATGCTGAATTGGGACCCTGATTTTTATTCTGCTGTGTCACTGGATCAGACAAAGTCTGAGTGTTTTAATTCCAGCATAATACCACTTCTCCACTCATCCATTGTGAACCTCAATGGATATTTCAAGGATCACCAGATAGCAAGCTGGAAACTAGACCACTGTCCTTCTTTTGGGAAGAGGAACTGAGACTCATGGAACTGAAGTTACTTGCTCCGGACACATTAATGTCAGAGCTGGAATGAGAGCTCAGTGTCCTGACCTTCAGCGCGGACCCTCCTTTTATGACTCCATTCCAAACTTCTCTCTTTCCACTTTCCTCACTCATGTCCTCCCTTTTTGTTTCTGTTATATGGAAAAACTTTCATAATGTAGAGTACACAGTAATTTTCATATCACAAAAATCCTAGTAATCATTTCATCAGTGAATATAATGTATTATTAAAAGGTCTGAACACATAGATTTTATTTTTTTCGAGGATTTTTATTCATTGTTAATTGTTCTTAGAGCAGAGAATTGAGTCTCCACAGTTTTGTCTTCAGATTTCTTAGAAATGTTGTTCATTTTTTTCATGACTTTTTTTCTAGTATTGGGACAGTCCAAGGCCTCATGCATGCTGATTTAAGTCTCTGGAAATGAGCTGTAGGCCCAGCCCTTCATGGCTGATTTTCTGTAGCTGGATAGCTGTACCTTCACTGTCTGGCCCCCAGCTCAGGTTGGTCTCTTGTGTTGTTGGACATGATCATGGCGCTTTTGCTGACAATTGTTCTCTACTTGTGGTGATTATTTTTATTTATAATTTAAAAATATTTCAGGCATGCAAATTAAAAACAAGATGAATATAAAAGATACCTATGTTATCTATGATCCAGAACGAATGCATATCAGCATTTCCCCACAACATATTTGGATGTTTTCAATGAAATAGCACATTGCAGATACATTAGAAAGCCCCTCAATGCTCAAATATCTTCACACATAAGCATTGTCTGAAAGTTAATTTATGCCCATTTCTTTATGTCTCTACAATGTGTGTTAATAATTTATAGATGATAGTGTAAGTGCTCTTAGCACTTTTCCTTTTTTAAACTCTAAATTAGTTTCTTTAGATATAATTATATGGATAAAATAATTTATTTTCATTAACCCATGTATTATTCATTTGGACTGGTACCATTTAGTGAAAAATATCATAGGACCAGTAAATATCTTTGTATGTATGTTTTTAGTGGACTCATGTGGGAGATTCTGTAGGGCACCTAACTGAGAGTAGACATTGGGTTTGTGGAGTATGTTTAACTTTGCCACTGCTTGTAGCTCTTTGCTTTCTTGTCAGATTATGAAATTGTGCTTTTTCAATTCTTTCGAAGTCAGCTGTCATCATGCACATTTATTTTTGGCAATGAAGTGTTAGTAGAGCCTTGAGAGCTAGTGAAAATTCACCTTGCTCTCTCTTTTCCTCTGCCTCAGTGAACTTCAAAAGTTTGTTTGGTGACGTCTTCAATGTAATTGGTCTCAGAGAGTATGACATGGAGTAAAGTCTAGTTGATTTGCAAAAAAGTTTGAGGTCTGAGGTACCAATGAATCATTGATTTTTTATTTTTTATTTTTATATTTTTTAGAGAGGGTCTCACTATGTAGTGCAGGCTGGCCTTGATCTCACTTACGTAGCCCAGGCTGACCTCAAATTCATGTTAATCCTCCTACCTCAGCCTCCCAAGTGCTGGGATTACAGGTAGACACCAACACGTCTGGCTCATTAATTTTTTTTAATCAAGGATTGACAAACAATGTCTTATTTTCCAAATCTAGACCATTGCCTCTAGGTAGACCTGAGTGGCTGAGAAAGAAATCATGTGACCTATAAAATTGAATTTGCTGCTTACCATTTGGCCTTTTGAAGAAAAAGTTTGCAGACCTCTATTTTAAATTACTGAGCCTCTGAGGTGGTAGTCAGAGGGTAACATAGTACACTCTGACATATATGCTTGTTACCATGTGTCTGACTGCACATTTGTTGACTCTCATGGACTTAATGACATTTTCCTTCTTTTTTCTAGACATCCATGTTGAAATGTAATTACAGACTATAAAATACACTGTTAAAATATGCAATTCTATAATTTTTAGTAAGTTTATAGAATTGCACAATCATCTTTATGGGGTTTAAAGTAGGCTTGGGCCACATCAAGTGGTTTCCCTGTAACAATCTAGTTTTACAGTGGTTCCATTAGTTTTAGGGCAATTCCAAGAAATCCTCTTACTCTCACATGCAGTTAATCCTTATTCCCACCCACAGCCCAGACAATCCCTTTGCTCTTTTCTGTCTGTACACAGTTTCCATTTATAGACATTTAAAAAAATGGAATCACATATTATGCATTCTTTCACGTCTGACTTCTAACACTTAAGATGATGTTTTTGAGATTATCCATGTTTTAGCACCAATTTTTGTTTTCTGCTTTTATTGATGAATAAATAGTTTTATATTATGTGTATAATTTTACATTTTATTTTTCCCTTCACAAGTTGGTGGAAATTTGAATCATTCTTACCTTTTGGCTACTATGAATAATGCAGGTATAAGTACTTGGGTACATGCTTTTATGCAGACTTGTTTTTAATTTTCTTAGGTAAATTTCTGGGCTTGGAATTGATGGAGAAGATGGTGAATTTACATTTCATTTTAAAAATAAATTCCTAAACCAGTTTTCATACTCAGTGAAGCACTGTCTTTCACTTTTACATTCCCAGGAGCAATGTAGGAGCGACCTGGTGTCTCCACATCTTCACGTAAACTTGGTTGGTCTTTTTACATATAGTTATTGTAGTAGATGTGTAGTGTTTCTTATTGTGGTTTTAATGTTCTTTTTACTAATGGCTAATGATGAACATGTTTCATGTGGTTATTAATCATTCATCTATCTTATTATGAGATACCTATTCAAATCTCACTTAAAATTGCATTGTTTTCTTTGTATTATTAAATTGAAACATATATATATATTCTATGTACAAGTTCTTTATATTAAATATACGGTTTGCAAGCGTGTTCTCCCAGTCTATGGTATGTCTTTTCAATTTCTTAACAGTGTTTTCTCATGCAAAAGACTTTCATTTTAATTAAGTCCAGTTTATCAGTTTTCTCTTTTATAGATCATGTTTTTGCTGTTGCTTTAAAGATTTCTTTGCCCAACTCAGAATCATGATGATTTTTTTCTAGAAAATGTATTTATATTTAGGGCTGTGATTCATTTTCAGTTGATTTTTGTGCACAGAGGACCTACTGACTCTTACTTCATACTTTCTGGGTGACCAGGGGTATCAGAGGTGAGATCAATGCTTACTGAGTTTGATAAAGAATAAGGGAATCAGATGCTACAGAACATGCTATCCAATTAGAGAAACTTCACAAATCAAAAAATGTAAAACATTTCAAGTATGAAAACACCTTTCAGTGAAAAATCCATTTCAAAACATGTACTGTAGGCTAGTAATAATGAGAGCTAGTCTTACTCCTCTATGTGTATAAAGTTATGGATACTTAAAAAGAAACTAATCAATTTATGCAAGCTTATCTTTTCTTCCAGTCTTACAGACTTCAAGCGAGCTATGTAAGCCCACAGAAACTTAAGTTTTCTTCAAAGATTTCAGGGCATAACTCGGCAAGGAACACTTTCATGATTCTTTCATCAAATGAGAGGAATGTGGCTGCCTTTCAGTAGGACTAACACTGCGCTCTGTGGAGAGTTAATTGTACACATGGAGATAAGCCGCCTTTTTTTTTTTTTTTTTTTTTTTTTTTTTTTTTAGCAGCAGAAACTTGGGAGCTGAGTGGGAAGTTCCACTGTACTCAGTTAACTGTGGAATCATGTAGTGTGTAGCGGTATTTCCAACCTAAACAGACAGACATCAGAGTCACAATCAAAGTAGCAACATCAAGGAAAAGAAATTATAATTTCTACCCATCGGTCAAACATTCCCTCCCCTGTTCTCCCCATATTGCTTCCCTCATGGACAGAGTCCTGGGTGCTGTCCCAAGCTCTTGATTGTGTCAACTGTTGCTCTGAAGCCTGGCCTGGCAGATTTCACCTTCCCCAGCACCCACAGCCCTTCGAAATAAGCCAACTTGATTTGAATCTTGGCTTTGCTAGTGTCTCTGTGATGGTGAACAATTTGTCCTCTTGGTGTCTTGGTTTTCTCACTTGTAAAAACAAGATAACACCCTACTTTCAGGATTGCTGTGTGGATCAGAGACAACACGAATCCCCTAACATGGTGCTTCTCATAACTCTTCTTGACCTCTGACAATAGCTTAGATGCACCATAAATGGTGGCCATAAAAACTCACTGTGGCTATAGGACTAGTAGGATTTTCTTTCTTCCTTTCTTCTGTCTTCTCTTCCTCTTTTTCATTCTCCTTCCTCTTTCTTTCCCCTCCTGCCTTGTGGCAGATGATATAAATACTGCAGATATTTTGATGAGCACATCAATCCTGGGCCAGTGTCACTGCCACAAAAGTCCCCTTCTCTCTGGTTAGCCATCATTGCAACTATCTCTACCATCTCCTCTGTGACCCTTAAGGATAGAGTTGGAGCCACCGGATCTAACAAAATCTAGCCATACTTTTCATTTCAGGGTAGCATGGGCTGAAATGTTGCTAGTGTTGGAAAGGATAAGACTTTCAGAGAATAATCTGGGGACTAGGGTCTTCTTCTGTAGCACAAGTTACTGGTCTGCAATGTGGCTGCATCATTTGGGGGATACTCAGGCACCTTAATGTTATCTGGCTACAGTCCTCCAACCCCATGAAAAAAACCAGACTTTTTTCATCCCAAGAAGAAGACTTCAGCTTCTCCTTCCTTTCTCTTCACTCTAGTCAATGGCTTCATTCTGTAGCCCACATCCAGAGCACCGCCAGTGTCTCAGCACCCATTGAAAATATTCTCGGATTCTTTGACTTACCTCTTTGCTGTTGCTACACACCCTCGAGAGTCCATCCTGTCTTTCCTGCACAGTGGTCTCCTTACTGCCAAACCTATCTCTACTTTTGAACCCACATAAAAATCTATGTTCCATTTGCAGCCAGAGACAGCTTAATGTATACATCACATCACGCACTATCTTACATGAAAACTTCTAATTGCTTTCTATGGCTCTTAGCACAAAAACCAAAACACTTGATCATGTTTTTACAAACTCCTGTGTATCCAGGATGCTCTACCTCTTTGCCATGATCTACTGCTGCAATGTGCTCCAGCCACACTGAATGTCTTTCTGCTCTCTATCCTGGTCAAGTTAAAAAATACTGCAGAAAGAATCGTTACATTTCCTTTGCCATTTCCTTTGCCAGAATCCTCTTAGCCTGCATCCTCCTCTGGCTATCTTTTCCTTTTCATTTAGATTAAGCTCAACTGCTGGATCATCAGAGGCCTTTCCAGACTGCCCAGTACAAAGAGGCACCTTCAGTCCTGCAAGCGGTTACTAATGACTGATGAGTGTTTTAGTTGTGCATCTATGTATGTGTTCATTTTTTATTTGGTTGGTATAATCCTCATCCAACTAGTATGTATACTAGCTCCAGGAGGAAAAGAAACAATTCTGTCTGTCTTGCTTACCATTTACCCTCAGTGTATCTGTGTACTAGCTGAATGAATAGGTCTGCAGTACACCCAGGATGATTTCACCCTTTAGAAAGCATTGAGGTCACTGTCTCCTGTGCAGATGTCCACAATTTCTCTTTGCCCCTCTCTGAGGAACAGCTTGTCACGCTTCTCCTGGATGGAAGCTCCTTGTAAGGAGTGGGTCTTGCTAGTTTTTCCTTCAGGGTCTGAGGCTGGCTACCGACATCTGTACCTCCTGTCCTTAGTCTGAGTATGGATTGTAACTATCAACACTGGGGTTAGTCAGGAAGACATAGCTGAAGTGTGGAGTGAAATTGGGTAATGGGATTGTGGTTGGTGAGTTGTGCTAAAAAAAAAAAAACAGTTGTGTGTGGCACCCTGTTGATGAAGTATAGGTGAACTCTAACTTTGGAATATCAATTCCTGAGGTCATTTTTATGGTAATGTAGCATGTATTTAATGCAGCCGATATAGTTTTGTATAAGGAAAATGTCACGTGGGGTCCCTTTGTGATCTGCCCCAGCCAGGTTTTCAGTACACTCTGCATTTTCCTTTCTTGCTGCACATTTTTTCCTCCAGATTTAGTGAGGTATGATTGCCATATCAAAATTCATATATATTTGTATCAATATAATGTTTTGAAACAAGCAAACTTTGGTTAATAATTTTTATACCCAAGGTAAGATCTCCTCCCTTAGAAAATTTCAAGTATGCAATTCATTATTATTAATATATCATTACTAGTTACATGCTGCACATTAGATCTTTAGTACTTACTCATTTTGTAGCTGAATTTTAATATTCTTTGGCCAACATCTCCCCATTTCCCTCACCCCCCCAGCCTCTGGTAGCTTCCATTCTATTTCTGTTTGCTTTATGTTTGACTATTTCAGAGTCTATACATGTAGGTGATATCAAGCAGTATTTGCCTTTATGTGTTTGTTTTCTTTCAATGTCCTCTAAGTTCATTCATTTTATCAAAAATGGCAGGATTTCCTCCATTTTTAAGAAGGAATAATATTTGTGTGTGTATGCATGCCCTGTATAAGCTGTACATATGTGTATACATCATGATTCTCTTTATCTGTGGATTCATTGACAGACTCTTGGGCTGTTTCCACATCTTGGCTGCTGTGAATAAAGCTACAATGACAATGGATGTGCACTCGTCTCTCTGAGGAACTGATTTCATTTTGTTTGATATGAATCCAGAAGTGGGTTGCAGACTTTCTTGAAAGTATCCTTCCAATTATTTGTCCTTGAAACAGGGGTATTTTGTAATCACATTTTCAAGAACAAGGCTTGGACTACTTTTCCAGGTATATTTAACCTTTTGGACTAAATACTGCTTGTTTGTGAGAAGACAGCATTGCTTATGAGCTATAGGACATAATTACTGGAGGCAGTTTTCAGAGATGTGGCCTTAAGAACATCTACACACATCAGTCTGAACTTGCTGAACTCTAACATGAATACTAGGGACAATTATTTTACAAAACAATAAATAATAGTTTTAACAATTTGCAGTAATATTTAACATAAAAGAATAAGATTGCCGTACTCGTTCATGCCATAACATAATCATCATTCATCCTAAAGTAGAATATTTATGGGATTTTCTCTACTCTGTCTACAAAGGCAGTATGAATTCTGGTTGGATTCATGACTGGGCAAAGCTACTACTTACTCAAGGTAGCAGTAGAAGCACAAGTTTCTCTCAATTCTCACCTCCAAAATGTCAACCAGATGTAACAATCTCCAAAAGCTCCCTTGTCGCATTGTGATTTTTCATTTCTGCTTCACAACAACCATGGTAGATACTATTACCCCTGTTTTATACGTGAGGAGGTGGACAGAGCAACCGACTTCTCACAGATGCAGCCGAAGTCTCACAAATTAAGTCTTGCTTTTTGAATAATGGTTGTAAATCTTACTTCAAATCAAAATTCCAGCCAGTTTTTAACTTCACCAATTTTCTCAGTGAGAAGGGAGCTGAAACAATAAAAAGGATGAGCAAGAATTCTTGTCTGTTGCCTTAGAGTTTTGCAGAAATGGAAAGAGGTTAGAATACTGAATTACTTTTTCTTTTGACATGTTGGGAAAGTCTATAGACAATTTTGAGTGGGAAAAGTTAAACTAAGAAGTGTAAATTTACTGTGCTGTTATGGCCTTAAAAACATGTTTGTACTTTATCTCTGTCTGTCTCTGTCTCTGTCTCTGTCTCTCTTTCTCTCCCCTCACCCCCTTCCTTCTCAGTTCTGGGCATAGAACCTAGGGTCTTCACATTTATGTACATCTCCAGTCCTTTTTACATTTTTTAGATTTTTATTTCAAGACAGGGTTTTGCTAAATTGCCCAAGCTGGCTCAAATTTGTGATCCTCCTGATTCAGCTTCCCAGAGGGCTGGGATTATAGCCACTCTTCCTCTTTTAATTCATAATCATGCTCTTAAAATAATCCTCAAATCTGGTTCTTTCTAGGTTCTCCCCCATTAATTCACTTTATGTCATCAACTGCTTTTGAGCATGGATATGCTCTCTTCCTCTTTCTCTTCTCTTTCTCTTCTTTTCTTTCTCTGGTTCTCCCTCTCTGTCTCTCTTTCTCTTTCTCCCTCTCTTCCAATCACTTTGTTTTTCTGACTATGATATGTTTAGTTAAAATTTTCCAGTCACAACTATATCACAATTAGATTAGTTTAAAACACTCAAAAAGAAAAAAGAATAAAATAGGATATCGCTAGTTACTGTTAATTCTTTTATAGTGATTTGTAGGCAGTTAGATGAAAAAGTTATAGGATTTTAAAATGACTATTGAGAAGAGAGAATTTCATTTTTGGCTTTTTGAGACAGGGTCTTACTACACAGTTCAGACTGGCCTTGAACTCACTATGTAGTCTAGGCTGGCTTTGAACTCATGGCGATCCTCCTGCCTCAGCCTCCCATGTGCTGGGATTACAGGCATGCGCCACCATGCCTCACTGAGATTATTTTAAAATTTATTATTATCATTATTATTATTATTTTTGGCACTAGGGATCGAAGTCACAACCTCGTGCCTGCCAAGCAGGTGCTTACATCATTGAACTAAATCCCTAGTCCTATTTTTTGAGACAGGGTCTCACTATGCAGTTCAGGCTGGCCTTAAACTCACTTTGTAGCCCAGGCTGGTTTTGAACTCACAACGATCCTCCTGCCTCAGCCTCCCAAGTGCTGGAATTAAAGGTGTGTGCCACCACACCTGGCTGAGATTATTTTTTTATAATGCATAAAATATCCAGTTAAGTTTCTTGAGTTTCTTAAATATTTGGTAGAAATTAACTGTCTTTTTCCTTGAAGTCACAGCTCAAGTAAGTGTTTAATAAATAGATCTCATCATATCCTACACAATTGAATTCTTTGCAAAAATGTTGAAGAATGCTAAAAAGTTTCTGGAACCATCACTGTTTCTTTTTTTCACAAATTTAGAGGAAAAATAGATACTCTTCTCTTTCTGGGAACCAACCTACCACTGCTATTTAAAGATAGTGGACACATACACTCTGAGGAAATAGAATTATTGAGTGTTAGAAACTGGAAAAAGAGGGAGTCGAGTTCTAAGATTACGTTTTGGTTTGCAAATTTATTACAAAAAAGCATTGCAAGGGTGTCACCGCTTGCTTACGGCATGTTTGGCAGACACAGTATTGGTGCATGGGAAGAGAACAAGCAGAAATTCAGCTGTGCAGCTCCTGAGTCTGGTGAAGTTTGCTCCGCAGTGTAATAAACGCAAAGCAAAACGATCCGGATCCGTGGTAACTCTTGGAGGAACATCAGCGATAATGAAGACAAAGCGTCCAGCAGGAGAGTCAGTCAGTCCGATCGTGACCCGAGGGTAAATTCAGTCTCTAAGTATGATTTAACCCCGGGCGGTGGACTAAGGGCAGGACCCGGGGCTCAGAACATGAATTCATGGGCTTAGCGCCTCTGAATCAATATCTTAGGGGCCAAAGTTTGGACGCAGCACATTCCTTCCAGAAGTGCCTTGAGATGTAACTATGCTTGAATATAAAGTGACAAGAAGTCAAGTGTCACCTAAAAGCTAATCATTTCTAATAAAACCTAAGTGTGTATGTCTAAATCTTTTTTTTTTTTTTTTTTAAGAAACCAAGTTTCAGTTCCACCCAGAAGAGAAGCTAAAATGACTAACTTGTTTTTAGAATCTAGCCATTAGAAATTATAGTGCTTTCTTTTTTTATAACTGAGCAGTAACACTTATAGATGATTAGAACATCGAGGCTATCATGGCATTTTCTTTTTGTTCCAATTTTTCGAAATCAAAGTATTGATTTCATTTTCTAACAGTAATATCTTTTTAAATGCAAAGGGGATTAGTCTCATGAAGCAGCATAAGTACTTTGATTCTGAGACCAACCTGGTCTGGAGTTTTAGGATAGCATTATAGAAAGAAAATCTCCTATACAGAGAAAGCTACAAGAAGGGGAGAGAGAAGCCCTGCCACTGTCTAACTCAGTCTCTGAGGAAGCAAAGGCAAATAAGTTAGTTCTTGTTGATTTAAATAGTCTATGCATATACATGTGATACATACATATATATATATTCATAATACTCCAATAAATACAAATTGATTATGCTCGCTTTATGTTCAAAATTTTGATAAGGGAAGAGGAAGGCATAAATAAGTGAATATGCAACACATCATGATTCTTATCCTTACCAGATCTATATAAACCGATTTCTCATTACTTTTGTCTATGTCCCCTCTGCTTCAGTTCTTTGCCTTCTTAGTCCCAATTCTCATTTTTAGGTAACAAAATTAAAGTTTCTCCAGATCTCTGAGACTTAGAAAAATAAAATCAATATACAATGATTAGATACATTATGTTTTCCAGGCTGAAATCTGGGAGAATAAATCAGGCTTATGTATAATATAGTCAATGTATCAACATCACTAAAAGAAGAATATACCAATGGGAGCAGGCAGTAGCAAGAAAGCGAAGATAAATGTGGAGCAAGAGCATCATCCAGGAGAAGAATTGCTCTAAAAGTGCCCGGGGGTGTGCAGTCTGTGAGTCAAGTATGTATATGTAGAGGAGGTGGAAGTATCCTGCTCTCCGCAGTGTCTGAATCAGCCACTAAAATCGTTTGGCTAGATGTCCTGATTCCTCACTCTGCCTTCTGGTGACAATTTGGCTTCCCATATAGCTTTGCTCTGACTTCAAGATGACATCTGATCTAGAGCAAGCTGTTACATCTCTTATTGCAAAGACAAACTTTGGCACTCTGAGTTGGGCCTCAAACATGCTGTACAAATGGATCCTGAGACAGGTTTCTCAGCACCCTCTCATCTGATAATTGATATTCTCTCTGTGTGCCCTGGAGACCGTGCTCTGAGCTGTCGGGCCCTCACTGAACGCCATCAGAGGAAGCCCTGGATAAGAGGCCAATTGGTGTTATTGCCAATGGTGTTTTCATCTCAGCTCTTCTCTTTTCGAATGACAGTGCCTGATTTTGTATGCCACAGTCTCCCTTTCTAATATGCTTTCTTCTATCCAGCCTGATTTTAGCTAAAGGAAAAGTTCACTGTATAGATTGGTGCGGGTGAGCCTATGGTGTGCATGTTGCTGTGGGCTGTTTGTACCACTGAAAGCTCTAAAAGACTTGCCATTACTGGACTATATATCCTTTTTATTTTTTAATATTGTTTTTGAGACAGGGTCTCATTGTGTAGTTCAGGCTGGCCCTGAGTTCACTATGCAGCCCAGTTTGGCCTCAAACTTGCAGTGATCCTCCTACCCCAGCCTCCTGAGTGCTGGGATTACAGGCATGTGCCACCATGCCCAGCTATGTATCTTTTAGAGCACTGATTCTCAACATCGGCTTCACATTAGAGTTACCTGAGGAGTTTAAACATTCTCAGTGCCAAACCCACATTTTAGGCAAAGTGGGTCTGAATCTAAATGGTTGGAACCCAAGCTAATTCTCATTTGTAGCTAAGACTGAGAATTCTTACTTTAGAGAGGCATCTGACTCATCTCTTCTCTAAATTCTTTTGTGTACAGCTTATTTTTGTATTTTTGTGTTTTTTGTCTTTCTGAATTGAAAAATATAGTCCACACAGGCATGGAAATTTATTTTAAATAAGTTATGTACAATTTGTTAAATTATATCTGGCATATATAAATACCTTGTATGGATAGCAATCTACCTTACAATGACTCATTCTCCCAGATTACTTAAACTTGTCCCATGGGTAGGATACAATCCACAAGCCTTGTAATTGGATAATCCTGATCTGTTGTTTTTAGTGCAAGACTATAAAGGAGAATGTGTACCTGTGTGTGTGTATGTGCATGAATATAATTTATGAGTCAAGTCCAATAGTTTGACTTCCAGTTTTTGACTTTATAATGATAAGAAGGCAAAGTTTGAATTCTGATCCTTTCCTAGGCTGGTGGTGTGTGTTGCGATCCTCTCTCACAACGCTGGGAGCAGTGGGGAGCCACACGGCCGTGGGGAAGAATAACTGCTTTTCTTCTGGGTGCTGAGTTACTAAGCTATGATATTCAGCAAGTTAACTGTACTAAATGCATTTCCAATTTATGATATTTTCAGTTTGTAATCAGTTTATTGGAATATACTCCATTATAAGTCAAGAAGCATCTGTAATTTGAATTCTGCTGAAATTCCAAAGCTGCATATTAAGTAGAAGGGCAGAAAATTGATTTAATTATCTCACAATATTGGCAGCTAGGTTTCATGATACTATTTTTCATTTCCCACAATCAGAAGCTTATGTTTGCATTAAAAGTTATTAATATGCATCATCAATGTGTATAATTTCATTCTTAGAATGATATTCTAGAATAGCATGGCTGATGATTTTAAAAAGTGTAATAATAAACTATTATTACTCCCAAACTGAAAACCAAGATATTTTCAGTTCACAAGTAAAGAAAATAAGACGATCGTAGCCCTGTAGTGAAAATGATTGTCCTTGATTTCAGTTGTGTCTTGGCTCATGTGATTACTTGAGGGTGCAAAGGGAAAAGTTTAACAAATCTTTGTCGAACTATTTCTTACTTTCAAAAAATTCTTTTTTGCTCTGAATGCAGAATTAAGCTTTTAGGGGTATGATTATAGGAAAACTTAAAGCTTAATGAATGACCAAGGTTTTGAATGAATAAGTTCAGCTCAACCCAGTGTATTTTTCCTCTTCCTCTCTCTCATTCAGCATGATGATGAATCATGGTTGTTGGAAACTACTTTATAATTTGCATAAGAGAAGAAGAAATTATTTACCATTTTTCTGGGATAGGAACCCTACTTATATAACCAATTAAGACTTAGAGTTTAGTTAATTGAGAGATTATATTTTATCCTTACAGGTTTTCTCCAGGAATCTGGTACCACTTCTATTTCTAACCTTTGCTGTTGCCACATAAAAGTTGTGGTGAAATAATGTCACAGTCTGCTTTTAAGGAAAACATCTTTTCAGAATGAAAGTGCTAAAGAATTTTGACTGATCACTTGAAACTCTGTCAAATTGCTTTAACCTTTAGATATTCTGTGTTGCTTCTGACTCACTGAAAAATAGCTTGCCCCCAGTTGGTCTTAGAAAGGACTCCATTTTATTCCTGAAGGAAGTAAATATATGTGAAATGCTTTCAAACATAACAATTATGAATATTATCACTAGATGTCAGGTAGTACCTAATGCATTTCGATTCCTTTTATGATAAAGTCTGTCATTTCTTGCCGGAACTCAGAGTGTGTCATTTCTTAAAATCAGGTCCACACCAGGAGTCACTTTGCTGGCTCATTCTAAGAAAAAAGCACCTTGAAGAACATTTTGTTCTTCCAACTTGTATACCTTATGCAGCAGCACTTTTGTTGATTAAAGATAATTTGACAAATGGAATTTCAAAGAGGATTATTAAAACAGCTAGCAAAAAGTGTAGCCTCAGAAATTCTGGGACCTACTGAAATGACTTCTTAAATGCATTTTTTAATAATTTATATTTGACATCTTAGATTCTGAGCAGCTGCTGAGCGAGAAGGGAATTGGAATAGAGACAATGTGTAGCCGAGGATTTCACTTAGTTGGATGGGTCTGGAAAGACATGTTCTAATTAGAGTCAATCTGGGGGTTTTATGGCAAGGAGGGAGTAAGCAGTAGAGACACAGCATGTGAATAAGGACTGCTTTGTAATTCTGCTTAAGCATTGAGGTCAATTTGATTTAGAGATAGAGTGGTTTCTAACTATGTCATTGGTCAGGAGTATTTTGGTTGGTACAGAGGCCCTTTGCAACTGTGCCAAACACAGATAGGCTTTTTTCTGCCAAGAACAAGTAGACTTTTTTTTCTACCAGGAACAGGTAGACTTTTTTCTACCAAGTACAGGAGTCAAAAGCTTTTCTGGTGTAGTGATTCGGGATTCAGGGGTACGCTTGTGTCTTTGTGACAGGAGCGCGTGTGTCTTTTTGTTTGTGCTCAGCCATTGCTGGAACTCAGATGACCTACAAATGCCTACATCTTTCTGTTTTGTGGGCCAATCAACTATGGGACAAGAGGAGTCAGTGGTCTACTGTCCACTCAGCAAGCTGAGCAGAAAATGGAGAGGAAATGATTACTGACAATAGGGCTGAATTATCCCAAAACAGATTGTCTTAAAAATGTTACCAGGTAAAAAAGATGAATGAATCTAGAGAATTTCTGTGATATGGTGAGAAGATGTTAAATTCAGGATTAACTGTACTAGGCAGGAGTGTCTGTGAATATTAAATTAGATTTATCTGGAATTCGTTTGGTTGGGTGATCTTGGAGCTCAGGCTGGAGGATGGGACTATAGAATTAGCTTTGGTTACCATTAGCACAAATCATTAGCTCAAAGGGGATTATTAAAAGAAGACATATAGAGAGAAGAGCAATATGTGGAAAAAGTGAGTCACAGTTAAAACCCTGTGAAACACCAATACCTAAAGAACAGCAGCAAAAATATTCATATAAAAGTTAGACTACTTGGACTGGGAGTATACAGAGGAAAGACTAAGGCCATGAAAATCAAGGATGTACAGTTTTGGAAGGGAGTTGATCTCCACCATTCGCAAATGGGACCAACAAGACCAATAAAATAAGGATAGGCAATTAACGTGTTTGACATGGTGGAGACAGTTGGTGGTCAGTTGCAGGCCAGTTTTTGCAAAATTGAGGAAGTATGTGCTGGTTGAGAGGGAAAAACCAGCTTTTTAAGATTGGGAGAGAATGAGAAATATGTAACGATGAGAATACAGAGGTAGCTAGAGTATGATATTCTTCCGAAGCAGTTGAAGAAGCAAGCTCGGGTGGGTCTTGGCCAATGAAGGGATATTTTTTTCAAGATGGAGGAAATCTGAGTATGTTTATTATCTAGGAGTAGGAGAATGGAGGGTCAAAAGAATGGAAGTATTGAAAAATTTTTGTTATAAAATAGGCTCAGAGAAAATGATGTGGTGGAAAATTTTACATCGATAGGTGGTTCCTGGTCTATTATAGTTAAAGTGTATTAAGTGTCAAAAGTAACTCGAAGTATGTATAATTGTAAGGCATAGAGTCTTACTTTTAAATTGGTTTATTATATTATTGGTATATGTGCTCAAGTCTTTCTACCTCTGATGTCTTATCACAGGTGATAGAATTTTCTTCTCTTTTTACTATAGTGTTATTTAAAGATGAAAAAAGAACTAAAATCTCCCCAAAATATTATAAACTATTTTAACAGTCTTGACCTGCTTAATGTTTTAATGCCATACAAAATTTAGTGTCATTGACTGATGCATAACTTATTCCTCTTTCCTTTCCAATTTACCCCCAGGGGAAAATACTAATGAGAAAAAAATCTCTAACATTTCCCTTATCAAAACAATTCAGCAAATACTACTACCACCCACCTCTCCTAATTCCAACTGAGTATGGAAGTGGCTTGCCTAATGGGAGAAATCATAAAAAGAAAGTTTTTATGATCAGGAGCTTTAAGCCATTTTAAAGGTTGTAATAACTTCCCCATGATATATGTCTTTAAATGTGAGTGGCACTAAGTCACTATGTCAGCAGGGCTAGAGAGTACAGACAGGGAGCTGGAAAGACATAGCCTGGGACATTTACACCCAATGAATTAAGGGAATATAACCATGGGCCATCTGTTGCAAAATAATTCACAGTCTCAACACAGATTTTTGATGCTGCACCTTAGATTCCTTGAGACATGAAGTCAGATATAACAGTTAATTATGTTTTGGAGAGTTTGTCATTAGCAGCCTCACTTGGCTATGCATGTCATGATCAAAGCTCTAAGGATCTGTGTAGACTTGCGGCAAGCAACATTTTTTTCTTTCTGTTAGAGCAGTAGAAAAGACTTTGTAGCACTACCTGACATCCTAGGAAGACCCAGAGTGTTTCATATCTACTTCATTTCATGCTTCTGGCTTGAAAAATTGATGACAAATAATATATGCATTGTTAGCACTGGGAAACTTATAAAGTTCCTCTTTTTTAATACATGAACTACTCAGAATTATAATTTGAAATCAGGGATAGATAAGGACCCAAAGTCACAGAAGAGGGAGAGAGCAAAAACTACTGAGAATTGGAGAAGTAAAGCATAGAAACACGAAAGTGTTCTGCATTGTTCTAAAGAAGAGGAGGGATTGAAAGTAAGCTATTGAATCAAACTGGTTGAATCAGGCAGTGAAGTGTGAATGTAGGCCTAGGGTTCTACTGTTGTACCAGTTATTCTGATCTATGGACCTTGGTTTACCCCTCTGTAAGTGGGACTACTGTGAACTTTAAATGGAGAGTGAAGCATGATGTGTGAAATGCAAATCAGGTGATGAATATCCTGAAATTTATTTATGTTAGAAACAGTCTGTTGCTATGCATAAGACTAGGAAACCCAGATATCCTCTGAGTGGGGAGCCATTGCTGGGAGCAGTAGTGAAGATGAGCATCCTTAATACTCTTTAATGAGTACATCTGTGCAGGTCAGCTCATAGAATAAGGACAATGGCTCATGAGAGTTTTTAAAAATACACATGTTCTGAGGTTGCCAACTTAGGTGTCAATCAACAGGGCTGAGGTAGG
>RJWM01033896.1:0-20186 GCA_004363535.1 Dasyprocta punctata
CTGCAGAACATATGCTAATTAACTTTTTTATTTTGAAGAAAATTTAAGTGATTACAAAAGTTCCTGCATGTGTCTCACTCAGGTATTCCCCATATTATCATCTAACAGTATCATGAATACATTCACCAAAATTGTGAAGTGAGTTAAATAAAGATGAGTTTTTATTCAACATTTACAAATTTTTTCACTACTGCCTTTTGTGTTCATTGTGGATTTCAATCCAGAAAACACATAGCACTGAGAACACATTTCAAGTTACTCAGTGATTTCAATCCTTAATCCAACTGTTGTCTTTGGGGCTAGTCCTTTAGTGATTAAGAATATTTCCTAAAATATCATATAGACAATGTGTATTCACTGGGACAGAAGCGTGTGTAATAACACGTGAACATGGTAAGGTGCTTTTCCTGCTCTTTTTCATGTCTCCACCATCATTATCCACCATATATACAAGGTCATTTCCCAATGCCCTTTCCCTTATCACAGAGGATTTATTTTTATGTGATTCATGTATGTCCACAAATTAGTGAGAAATGAGGGTCTGATATTATTGGTTCAACTATTTTATGAATCCATAAATCTAAAACTGCATATTCTTAAAAACAAAAAAATGTTATAATCACCGGATTGTGGTGACCAACGTAAGTTCTTGTCTGATCCAGAAAACACTCAAATTAAATATATTTTTATTATTTTAACTCCCAACAACCCATTATTAACTTTGGTTATAACGTTCAATGGGAAAAGCAAATACAATATTCAATAAAGGAAAATACAAAGGTTAAATGGTATCTACCTGATCTTTTTCATGACACCAGCAATAGTTATTGTAACTGTTTTAGATCTCACATTGTTTGGACATACAGATAATTATTAATTTATTCTAATGATTTATTTTTAGGCCATTCAACTGTTTTGCTGTCACTAAATGGCCTGTTTTAGTCATTATAGTTAGTGAAAGAATTTTCAGAAATGTATTTCCAATTTCAAAATGTAGAGATTTTTAGAAAACTGCCTCTGAATGTCTGAAAAAGGTCAGTAATGCTAATTTATAAATTTGAAAAAAGAAAGAGTTCCACATATGAGTTTTCTCATGATAATATACACAATTTTATTTGCCACTTTAAGCTAAGCATCAAAAGAATTGCATACAATATTAAGAGTTGAAAGTAGAAGATGACAATTTTAATGGGTTTATTATCATCATTGCTTTATCATAAGTCAGGTTAAATTAGGAGTTTTCTCCACATCATGGAATGGTTCCTCATTCTAATGAAAGAAAAGACAAAACACTTATGGTAACATCCAAGCCTACAAAGTTGGGTTTCCTTAACCCTCTTCTCCACTTCTCACTCACATACTTTTTCTCATTAGCACCGAGCGCCATTCCCTCTCAGGAATTTGTTACATTTCCTACTTCACAGTCTCTGCACATCGCCCTTGGTTTGGAACATTCTCCTTCCTTCCATATACTTCATGGTTGATTGTACCATCTGCTGTTTAATAAATGCTACTTGGCCTGTGATTTTGCTACTACTGTATTTCCACCTCACTTTCTTGGCCTTCATTAGCATCTTCCCCACCAACTGTCTATCTTCGAACACCCATGCCTAGACACGTCCGTTGGATAGATTTGTTTTCCAGGTCCAAGGGTCTTAGGACTTTACTGGAGGTATCTTATTAAAACAAAAGAGCTTTAGACTTGTTATTAAGGGATTTCGATTCTAGATTCTCTTCTATTACTAACCAAATGTGTGAACTTGGGTATTTTCACTTCTCTGGAACTCAGTTTCTTTTGTTAAAGCAGAATTAATAAGAACACAAAAATATTTCTTCTGCACTTACCAGAGTCCATGATTTTTTTCTTTTTTATTATGTATGTTAGACATTGTAAATCTGTGTCTTCAAATTTCCACTTAATTAGTGAGGAAATGGAGTCTTGAAGAATTAAAGTGACACAAGCAAAAAGTTTTGGCAAGGTTCTTCCAATCCGTTGGTGGTAGCAAAACAAGAAACACAATAACAAAGAAAAGGGTGATGGAGTGTGGTATTCTCTTAGACACTACAAGTTTGAAGCTCAATATTAGGTTGCTTATTTGAGGTCACTCTGTTTTCCTGATATCAGTGTTCACTGCTATAAATTTCCCTCATAGGACTGCTTTGATTGTGTAATATAACTTGTGATATGCTGCATCAGTATTATCATATAACTGTAGAAACTTCCTAATTTCTCTTTTTCTCTAATTTTTCATATTTGACCCATCAGTTGTTCAAGAGGATGTTATTTCCTATGCATATGTTTATGTAGTTTTGGTATATTGTTTTGCCATTGATTTCCAATTTCCTTGTACTGCAGCCTGAAAACACCCATGGGATAATTTCAATTCTTTTCCATTTATTTAAGCTGTTCTATGAGATAGTATGTGGCCTGTTTTGGAGAACATCCCATGAACAGATGAGTAGAATATGTATTCTGATGTGGGGTAGCACACTTACTATGTTCATCTGTTCACAGGTTTGATTTGGTTATGATACGTCTTTGCTGATTTTTTGTCTAGTTGATCTGGTTGTTTATGACACTGGGGTACCGAGGTCCTCTATGACAATTGTGTTAGGCTTTATTTGATTTTTTGTGTGAATTAATATGTATTTTATGCAGTTAGGTGTATGGGTATTTGGTTCATATATATTTATGATTATCTCTTCCTCTTGGAAATTTTCCCTTAAGAAATATGTAGAAGACTTTATACTTTGAAATATTAAATAAAATTGATAAGACCTTAACCAATCCTGTCAAGAAAAGTAAATAAAAGACTCACACACATGCAATTAAGAATAAAAACTGTGAAACCACAACAGATTCTGCAGAAATCCAGAAGATCAACAATACCTACTTTGAGAAACTGTACACAAATAAGATGGACAACACACAAGAAATTGACAGATTCCTAGGTACAGATGAATTACCAAAGCTGAATCAAGAAGATATTAAAAAATCTAAACAACTCAATATTGGCCAATGAAATTGAGGCTATAATAAAAAACTCAGCAACAAAAAAGCCCAGGTTCTGATAGTCTCACAGTTAAATTCTTCAAGAAATTAAGAGAATACCTAATGCCACTACTCCTCTAAATCTTTAATGAAAGTGAAAGGGGAGCTATACTCCCAGTCATTCCTGGAAGCAAGTATTACCCTGATAGCAAAAACAGAGAAAGATCAAACCAAAAAATGAGAACTCCTGGCCAAATTTTCTAATGAACTTAGGCACAGGAATCCTAAGTAAGATACTAGCAAACAGATAGCAGCAAATCAGCAAGAAGATTTACACCATAACTAAGTAAGATTCAATTCAGGGATGCAGCGGTAGTTCACCATAAGCAAATCAGTGTATACACATATCAGTAGAACCAAGGACAAAAACCACATGATCTTCTCAATAGATCCAGAAAAAGTTCGGCAAAATCCAATAACCATTCATTATATAACCCTACAGAAATCAGGAATAGATGGTTTTTATCTCAATCTGATAGAAGCCATCTATAACAAACCAGCAACCATCATCATACTAGATGTTCAAAAACTGAAAACTTTCAACTAAAATCAGGAATAAGTCAAGGATGTCACTGCTACCTCTCCTATTCAATGTATTTCTGGAAATAATAGAACAGTTATACAAGAGAAAAAAATAAATGGAATAAAGATAGGAAAGGAAGAAGTAAAATTATCATTATTTGCCAGTGACATGATACTCTACAGAGAAGATCCCAAAATGCCACTAAAAGACTTGTAGATGTAATAACCAAATTCAGTCACATAGCTGGAAAAAAATAAACATTCAAAAATTAATATCATTTTTGTACACAAGTAACAAACTCACTGAGAGAGAAATTAGGAAAACTACACTCTTCACGATAGCACTGAAAAAATATTAAATATTTAGGAATCAATCTAACAAAGGAAGTAAAAGATCTTTATATTGAAAACTTTAGCATTCTGTAAAAGGAGATGGAAGAGGATATCAGAAAATGGAACGATATCACTGTTCTTGGGTAGAAAGAGTCAATGTAGTGAAAATGGCCATACTCAACAAATTGTTATTCAGATTGAATGCAATTCCAATCAAAATTTCAATAACACATCTCACACATTAACAGAAAATAATCTTAAAATTTATTTGAAACCAGAAAAGAAATAGAATAGAAAAACAATTCAGGGCAACATTGTTAAGTTTCTATCATCCTGTTTTGTAAACCTGCAATGTTACTGCTGTGCATTTACTCTAGTTGTTTTTGTTTCTTTTGCTTGCTGTCTTTGTTATATATGTCTTTTTTTTTCACTTAAAAAAGGCAAGGTAGGAGGCATCACAATCTCTAATTTGAAATTATACTACAAAGCTACTGTGATCAAAGAAAAAAAAGCAAAAAAACGTGGTAATGGCAAACAAACAGACCTGAAATTCAGTGGAACAGATTAGAAGGTACAGAAAATATTGGAGACATACTAAACCACCTAATCTTTGACAAAGGTTCCAAACACATTCACTGGAAGAAAGATAGTCTGTTTCATAAATGGTGCTCAAAAAACTGGCTTTCCAGTTCCCAAAGACTAAAAGTAGACCCATGTATCTCACTACACAATAAACTAAAATAAAAATGCATCAAAGATTCAAATATTAAAACAAAAACACTAAATCTGCTTGAATAGAGAATAAGTAGAACTTTTGGAGACATAGGTATGGGCAAAAACTTTATGAAAAAGACTCCAATCACGAGAGAAATATTACAAAGCATCAGAGACTGGGATCTCATCTTACTGAAAAGCTTTTGCACAGCAAAGCAAATCTTCAGTAGAGTGAAGAGACAACCTGAAGAGTGGGAAAAAAATTTTGGTTCCTGTTACTCAAAGAACTAATATCTAGAATATACAAAGAATTCAAAAATCAGATCTGCCCACATTTAAAGACCCAATCCCAAACTGGCATCTGAAATGAATATGCACTTGTCAGATGAAGAAATTCAAATGTCAAATAAAAATATACAAAATGTTAAACATCATTGGTCACTTGAGAGATGCATAGGTCTCTTCAGAGCTTTGAATACTCTAAAAATTTGGTTTAAAGGGGAAAGCCTTGAGTGTCTTTTATTAATGCACAGCTCCATACGACTTTGAAAGCATGCTCGGATGGAGTATTGGTAACTGAAGTGAAAAGTTTCCTTTGTGATAGGGCAAGAGGAAAGGGAGGGAATAGAATCTTACTGTCAACAGCCTAGCTAGGATTAATTGTCATCATGGTTCACTGTGGACCTCAATTAAGAGTGTTTCAAAGCTCTTAACAAATCCTTCAGGGTTAAGTGGGAAGAGCAATGGCCTTTTCCCCTTAGAAGCCCAGGCATTTGTGATTTTTTGGAAATATCTATAAATAACTGATTGAAGAAATTCAGGTTTAATTCACATTCTGCCAGAGATTGTTTTGGGTTAAGAGACCTCACTTTGCAGATGTTTCTATACAGAGAAAAAGGAAATACATTTTTATTATTGTAATAAGTGCTCGGAACTTACTGCCAATATTACAGTCTTTTTCATAAAGTCTAACTCAGGTGCCTGGAAACCTGGCTGTCTGTGGAGTGTTTTTCTACTTGGCTTCTGCAACAGAGGGCAAGAGTGGATGGATAGAAAGTATAGTTCATGAGCTGCAGACATATTGCACGAAATCCATCTTCAAAGTAAACCAGAGTTGAAAAAGAGAAAACTATGAACTCTATTGGATGCCATTTGTCATCTTTTTTTCTACAAGAAAAAAGGTAAACTTTCAAACCTAATGGAACTGTTTCCTTTGTAATGCTTCCTATTCAGAAGCAAATCACTGTTCTCTAGCTCTGACTCCTAAGAAACCTAGTTCTAGATACAGTTTTTGCTCAATGATGAAGAGAACAATAGTCTAAGTTTGCTAAACTGGCACTGTCCTCTGTTTATCCCAGCAGTGTCACGGTTTCAATTCTAATCAACAACGAAGGGGACACTGGTGCAGATCTAAGACCTGCAGACTGCTCATTTGCAAAGTCTAAAGGCCGAAAGTAAGTACACTGCTCATACCCATGGTGGATGTAGACAATGCGGAATATTCTGATAAGGATGGCATCTTATTGCTTGTCTAGGGTCAGCTTCCAGCCCTGCTTTGCGTATGCTTTCTGTGATGTTGTAGTAAGTCATAGTATAAGGAGTGGAGGAGAGAGAGACAGCAGCAAAGTCCCTTAGTGAAATGCAAGAAAAAAAATGCTCCCTGGCTGTGATTCCTTGCTATCACTCAGTGGTAAGATTTTCCCTGTCTCAATCTCATGATTCTCTTTCTTCTCTATTCTTATTCACCAAGTTGTTCTCCTTTGAATTTTACTTGTCTCAGTACTCTCCAAACTTTCTGTTTCCTTTTCAATATGTTTTAAATATACAAATAAAATGCAGATACCATTGACCCATCCTGAAGGTTGCATTTGTTTGACTGGGCATGAGCTGAACATTTCAGTGATTCCTTTAGCTACCTGTTTAAAGTTTCTTGGATGTGTGTTGTTTCCTCCTGAGTGGCTAGAGTGTGATGCTCTCTGAGGTTGTAGAGTTGGAGTGCTCAGCGGGATCCTGCTAGATTGCACAGGTTTATATTCTGATCCTGCATCTTCTCTGACTGTTATCTGCTTATCTCTATCTCTCAGACTATCTTAAATTGTACAGATAGGCACGTGTTAAATTTTCCCTACAAGGTATGATGAAATCATGTGGATAAAAGTGCTGAAGCAAAAATAAGTGAAGAATATAATAGGGATTAAATGACTCCACAAAACCACACATTGCACTGTGAAATGCTTTTAGCAGTAAGTTCATTCGACTGAGGAAATCTGGGAAGGGTTGTCTTAGGAGATGATATTTGAATTGGGTGCTCTGTGCACAGATAAAAATGGAGAATAAATATTATAGATGGATTCAGGTGATGAGAAACTTTTAGCTATGAAATATTCAGGGAATGAGACTTTTTAGGTATGTGTATGAGCAACAGAAATTGCTAGACATGGCTGGAGTACAGAAAAGCAAAACAGTAAGAGGGTAAGGGGAAAGTAAGATGACAGCACACGGTGAGGGGTTGGAGAGCCACATTGAGTATCCAGGTCACTCTGTTTGGAAGCCATAGCAATCATTTTGCTGTATTTATAAATCTTTTTACCTTAAAGCACCTACCTATACTTTTAAAGTAGTAGCAATGAGAATAACAGACAGAGTCAATATGAAAGGTAAGAAGAAGTTGGTATATCTGAATTTGGGTCTTTTGACCATGTTTAGAGACCTATAAAAGACATCCCAATAAAAGCCTGCAGTATCTACTTGAAAGATTCTAGGATTAGCTGTTGCTATTTTGGCATTTTTGAAATATGAGCTTGAATTTTTCCTATATGAACTATAGTCATACAACAAGAACTCATATATCTACCTGACCTGTGTGCATACATAGTGTGAGCTATTCTTGTTTTGGACTAAACTTTGTTAGACATCGTAGAACATATAAAGTACAAAATGATTATGTCTTATGCTTTGCTAATATAAAACTGATTCTGGTAACACTGACGAAAAGTATTTAATTTTACTATCTATAACAAAGCATGGTTGAGAATGGGTACTTTTAATCTTTGTCTAATAAAGGAAGTGGCAATTCTGAAGCTAGTAATGAACCATATTTGTGGTGACTATTACCCTGTCTGCATTCTGCTGAGACCATAGTGAAGCGATTTCTAAGATTTCTAATGAGTAGGCAACAGAATGACAGATTTTTTGTGGGTCTGGGCATCTTGAAGAAAGTAGGCATTTAATTTTAGATGAACTCATCAAAGTAACACAAAAATATTCTTATACTCTATTAAAAAATTCTGAGTATTTTTGTGATTCATAAATATTAACAAAATATTCTTATACTCTATTAAAAAATTCTGAGTATTCTTTGGTGATTCATAAATATTAACAAAAACTGCTCTTGTGTTTTATGTCTCAAATTTTGTACATTGCCAGTGAAAATATCCAAACTTCGTAGCCCAGCTTTCATGACTTTCTGTTAGGAGAACAGCTTACTCTTTTTTATTTTAAAGAGGATAAAACAGAATAAAAACAATCAAAACAAACCAGTGTAAGAGACACAGGACTTCAAAACATTATGAAATCAACAATAATTACCATAATGCCCCTTGCTTTTTTTGAAATAGCTACAGATAACTTTGGACATAGTAAAACTCAAACAGAACAGAATAGAATAGAAACAATAAAAAACAAAACAATGAATACAATAAAGGACTTCAAAACAAGCAATGGTAAATCAAAAATTGCTACCATAATATACCTTGGTATCTTTGAAATAGCTACTCTTGCCAATGAATTTAACATAATCAAACAAAACAAAAGAGAATAAAACCCAACCCAACAAAACAATGGAAATGATACAGGACATCAAATCAAGACCATAAGGAATCAACAATGGCTACAACCCTTAGAAGGAGATTCCCCTCTGGATGCCACACTGTGTACCACTATCCTCTGAACCTATGATCAGACCACTGTCCTAGACCTGATATGTTAGTGAAACACCAAAGCACCATAGGCATCCAATTGCATTTCACTTTGATAGTTATCATCACAGGCTGTGTTTCTCTAGATAATATGGCTGCTTATAGGGAGGGGGGAAGAATTGGTACTTCTATTTTCCAGCCCCAGAAGGGGCTGGGTTCTGGCTGTTCCCAGTCTGGTGGTGGCCTTTGTATGGTGCTGGTTCCCAGATTGGGCTTGCTTGCTGGTGTGGCCTTGTTCTCTCTCTCCTCAGTTGGTGAATGGCACTGACTCCTGGGGACAGGCTTCAGTCTGGTTGTTTCCAGTCCAGCAGTGGCCCGTGCATGACACTGGTTCCCAGACTGAGCTTGTTTGGTGGTGTGGCCTTATTATCTCTTGCCCCAGTCCACAAATGGCACTGACTTATGGTGAGAGGCTTGGGTCTGGCTGTTCCTTGTCCAGTGGCAGCCCATGCATGGCACAACTTATTCTTATAAGTTTATCTACTATAGTATGTGTTTGCATCTCCCTAACTAGAAATTCTTTGTTGACCCGTTTGTCTGAAAAATATTTCCCTTTCAATCTCATTAAAACATGTCTTTTTATCCCAAATGTTCATACACTTCTGATTTTCATACCTCTGCATCTCATATTTTGCCATGATAAGATATTTTTCTTTATTTTTCCCTCATTGGGTAACATCTTTGCTCAGAATAGTATATAGTTTGTAGTTATTAAAATGTTTGGAATTGTTATCACTCATTTATGTGACCATAAAAGACTTACATGAGCCAGAGCACAGGTGTAATGTTAGCCACTCAGTTAAGAAACTATGCTTTAAAACAGTGGGACACTGCATTGCAAGTAAAAGAGCAACTTGAATCAATAGTTTAATAGGATGCAAAGTAGGTCTTCAAAGGCCAATTAACATTGTACTGAATCCAACTGATCCAATTATAAATAGTGCAAGCCACTATTTTGCACATACTGAATTAATTTTCTTAGCAACCACAAAAGGTAGATTATTTTATTATTTATATTAGTTGTGTGAATATCAAGGGGTTTGGCAAACAGCAGACCACTAGTAAGCAGTGAGATAAAGTTTGAGTCTGATCAATTCCTAAATAATTAGTGAATGTTTGTGGTACATCATGAAAACATTCATTCATTGTGAGCATCACTCCACAGATGCTTTCCACTATTCAAATATTGATCACATAGTATTTTACATAATCATGAACCAAATCTACATTTATTTTTTTAGGCTCCTAAGAACAAGGTGATATTTTTCCAAGCTTAACAATGATTTCATACAATTTTGACCCACCATTGGAAGTGAAATATAATTATGAATGAGTAGAGCATAAATACAATTGTGATTCTTTTCTAACAAAGTGGAAAAGTAGCAAATTGAACTATTTGAGTCCTTCTGAGAATATTTTCAACAGACAGTATTGTTTAACAATATTAGGCCATAATATTCCTGGAATAGTGTTGTTTAGATTTTTACAGCACAGAGATACACTGCATAACACATGAAACATATATTAATGTTAGTGTACATATGCAGGTATAGAAATTTGTTATTGTTCTTCCAAAACTTCAAAGTAATACAGGGCAAATAGTTACACACCATTTTTGATATAAGAAGGGTAAATTTCAAAGCAGTTAAATCATCTACCCAAAGGTATAATTAGTTTGACAGCTTACACTCTAGATAAAAATCAAAATATTTGAAGCATATTTATGTTATGTTCCCCAAATATACAAGCTTTGATCCAAAACATCAAGGTTCTGAGGAACAAAAAAACTCTTCAAGAGACCTGGCATCTAAAATTTTTAGTCTCTAGAGGAATTTGTTTCAGCAGAATGTAGTTGGAAGTAGAATATGGCACAGAGCACAGGAATTGAGAGGTCAACTTACTGACCTTTCCAATACGTCATTTCATTTCTTCTCTTTGCAGATGAAGCACTACATCCCACCTATAACCACTGCTATAGTGATGAACAGCAGTGTGACTGAATTCATTCTGTCTGGCTTGACACAAGATGCTGGAAAGCAGAAGGTGATATTTGGGATCTTCTTGATTTTTTACATTATGACTCTGTTGGGGAACTTGGTCATCCTGGTGGCCATTAAAACCAGTCAGACCCTTGGGAGTCCCATGTACTTTTTCCTCTTCTACTTATCCTTTGCTGATGCTTGTTTCTCTACAACCACAGCCCCCAGGCTGATAGTGGATGCCCTTTCTCAGAAGAAGACCATTTCCTACAATGAGTGCATGACACAAGTCTTTGCAGCCCATTTCTTTGGGTGCATGGAGATCTTTGTACTCATCCTCATGGCCTTTGATCGCTATGTGGCCATCTGTAAGCCTCTGCGGTACACGACCATCATGAGTCGGCATGTCTGCATTGTGTTGGTGATTCTGGCCTGGATGGGATCTTGCATCCATTCCTCAGCACAGATTTTCCTGGCTCTGAGATTACCCTTCTGTGGCCCCAATGTGATTGATCACTATTTCTGTGATTTGCAGCCCTTGTTGAAACTCGCCTGTGTGGACACTTATGTGATAAACTTGTTAGTTGTGTCTAACAGTGGGGCCATATGCATGGTGAGTTTTATAATGCTGCTTATCTCCTATATTGTTATCCTGTACTCTCTGAGAAACCACAGCACAGAAGGAAGGCGAAAAGCGCTTTCCACATGCACCTCCCATTTCACTGTGGTTGTCATATTTTTTGGCCCGTGTATATTTATATACACACGTCCGCCAACCACCTTTCAAGTAGACAAAGTGGTAGCTGTGTTTTATACGATTGGCACACCCTTGCTTAACCCTCTCATCTACACCCTGAGGAATGCAGAAGTGAAAAGTGCCATGAAAAAATTATGGTGTAGTGAAATATGATTTCAGGTGACCCAAGATATAGATAGATAGATAAATTTTAATTTACACTTAACCAATAGTTATGTTTTATTGTATGGCTTAGAAAGATAAAATATTATTGACAGGAGATAATAAACCAGGATACTTATAAATATATCCTTGTTTTTAAATGACAATCTAATTCAACCCCATATCTATTATATTATTTGTCTAAATATATAAAATATCTGATTAATCTCAGAATGAATGTGTGTGTGCATATGTCAATCCCTTTTCCAGATACCTTTTTTTCTGAAGTACTGGTGGCTGTACCCAGGATCTTTGTACTGAGCTATACCTCACGTCCTTTTTTATTTTTTAGTTGAGATAGGATCTCACCTAGTCATTCTGTTGCCCAGACTGGACTTGAAATTGAGTTCCTCTGCTTCAGCCACTCTGAGCAGTGGGATTACAGGCAAACCCCTCCAACCCTGGCTCCTTTTCCAGTTATTGGTCTAGTCTGTTTTAAATATGTAACACAAGAGTAATTCACATGAAACTGCACAAAACCAAAGGTTTTGTCTTGCTAACCTAAGAACTGGAAAGGACAGTGCCAGGAACTGTCCTGGGAACAGAACTCTGGACATTTGTCTGCCTTGTCAGGGACATCTACAGCGTTGAGCCCTCAAACTCTAACAAACACTAGAGAGTCCAGTGGAAAACAAGCTTGGAACTGCTCTCAAAATTCCATCGCTTTTGAGGATGAAAGGGCTCTTCTAATTGAATGTGGCGGCAGCGCTGACCAGCTTGCTGCCCCAGAGAACTTCCTCTTGTGATTCAATAAGGGACAGGGCATGAGAAGTTCAGCAGCTGGGCTATGCAAAGAGTGATATATAATGAAGAGAGAGAAGGCCAGAGAAAGAAATAGAAAAATAGTGTCTTTCTCCAGGTGTAGAAAAGCACTGTCTCATCCTTACATTCTGTTTCTCACTGCTGGCTATGTGACACTCTGGAAAAGTAAACGATGATTGGGGATTGGCCTATTTTGTTGACCTGGAAAGCTGAGCCTCAGCTATCATAGGTTTTAGGGCATCAGGTTTGGTGAAGCAAGCACTTCTTGTGCTTCTGATTGTCTACGAGTTGCAGCCTCCTCAGGGTTTCAGCCTCTGTGAGCTCTGTCCATGCAGCAGCCTAGGCTGCTGCTCCTGGACCCTAGGTTCTGGTTTAACAGGAGCCCTTGGCTGAATCTGGTGTGGTGGCTTTGCATGCACTGTGGCATCCTCTTGTTCTTCCCTTGGCCATACTTCAGCTTTGTGCTCTGGCTGGTCCCTATAGTCCAATTCTAGAGACACTAGTTCTGATTGTTCTGTACCTGGGCTTACAGATGTCTCTCCAGGTAGCCCAGCTCCTTCTGTAACCTCTTAACCTCTGCCTGCAGCCACTGTTCCTCCTTAGGGGGCACAGCCTGGGCTGCAGGACTGGGAGAGTACCTGAGAAAGGAAACGGCCTTGGAGCTGGGGGCCTTTGGCCTCTCAGCCAGCTCTTCTCAGTGCTCATCCCCCAGTTTCGGCTCCCTGACACGAACCTTGGGTTCGTGATTATCTATTTCTCATTTCCAGATTATAGCCAGTCCTGAAGCCACTTCCCACTGCAGGTCTCAGTGTGTGCACCTGCCCTGAGCACAGGGAAAAGTGAAAACCTGATGTATTGTTGGCCAAAGGCTCATCTATCCTACCCTCCTTCCATCTGCCCTGTTCTGGACCCTAATCTGGGGTGCCTCAGACCCAAGACCTAGGGGTGGAGACAGAGTTGGGGTGCAGGTGGCTGGATGGAGAAGACGTTCCTGGGCAGTGGACTCCTCCAGCCTGGTGGCCCACTTGGTTTCATTCCTGCACTTGGTGCTGCGGGAGGCAGCGTGGTTCCTTTGAGAAAGTAAGGTATGAAATGGTGATGCAACTTTTGGTAAGAATCACCCAGAAATGGTGAATCAAGCTCAGGCTTACCAACCTTCTATCTCCCCAGACTTCAGGGAAAAGCCTCGTGGTGTTCTCCACCCTGTCCAGCCCCCAGAGAGAGCACATATATCTAGGGACCAAGCTTCCCGAAGAGAGGAGACACTCTAGAGGGTACAGTTCTTCGTGAAGGAGTGCAGGGCAAGAGTACAAGCGAAAAAGCAGGTGTAGGAAGGTGCATCCATGTCAGGAAGGCACTGCACTTTCTGAGGGCCACTCTGCACCACAATGGCCCTGACCATATTCAGTTTAAAAAACAGGCTCCCCAGTAAGAGATCACTTCAACTTCACCCAAAACAGACTTTAAGGCAGTTATAACTCTTCCAGAAGCTCACTCAACATTGAAATATTAACTTCCTCACATAGGTATGACAGTTGTAATTTTGTGGACTTTCTTTAACTCTTAAAGACAATTCCTCACCTCCCAAATTTAGAATGCCCAGGCACTCAGTTTTTAAAACTTTTATGTGACAATCATTGGCTTGTCGATCGCATTCAGTTCCATGGTAGCAAATACCAGCTGTATACTAACTCTGAATGTTATATCACCTAAAATCCAGACTCATGAAGTCAGTTGTGTATGTGACATTTCCTTCATAGTATTTAATTGCATCTCAAACTTACTAGGTCTAAAATTCAGCCTTGGATCTTATTCCTCAAACATATTCTTCTGGGCTTTACTGGTTCAGATGAATAGAACTCCTATGCCAAAAACAATGGAGTCATCCTTGGTCTATGACTCTTCTCTTATATCTTATCCTAATGGCAAGTTTAGAGAAATTAATATATTTGCCTTCCTTCCTTCCTTCCTTCCTTCCTTCCTTCCTTCCTTCCTTCCTTCCTTCTTTCCTTCCTTCCTTCCTTCTATGTGGTGTTGGGGATTAAAACTGTACTTCAGAACTTTGCATTAAGTTAAATCCCAGGCCCTTTTAAAAATTCTGTTTTGTGATGGGGCCTAAAATGATAAATTTCCAAGCTTGGGCTTGAACTTGCAATCCTCCTGCCACAGTCTCCCGGAGTACTAGGATTATATGTTTACAAGTATGTACCACCAGAAGAACAGGCACCTGTTCTTTTTTTTTTCTGTTCATTAGGTTTTGTGTTCATTCTTTGAAAGAAAGACAAAATTTGAATTCTCTCTTCCTGTTGTTCCCGACCTGCTCCAAGTTACTATCATCTCACACCTGTGTTGCTGTGTTTGTCATCTGTCACTGTTTCTGTCTTGTCATCTCTGTGTTTACTCAGATCCTCTTAGATGCTGATGCTGAAACAGGAGCAAATGTATGCATAGTTTATGGTGAGAAACCCTGTGGGATTAAAGAGGAAAGTGTTGAGGAGAGACTATCGGGGTTGCCAGGTGGTGATGCAAGTCTGATCTCAGCTGAAGGACAGGATCTCAGCTTCCATGTACTCAGGAGAAGTTGAGCAAGGCTGCTAGGAAGTCCTGAGTCAAAGCCCTAAATCAGAGGAGTTCTGTGTTTCCTGGGAATGGGCCTGTCTTGGTTTCTATACTAGGCTCCCTAACTGGGTAAACAGCAAGAAGAAAATATGGCCTCAAACCCCACATCTGGGGCCCATGGTGACTTAGCCTAGTGCAGCCAGGTGTCCACACTGCTAGCTTGTGACTGTGATCTCCATCCTTTCCATCTATTCTCCCATCATCATCAGCACCATCCTGTTCAGATGTGACCAGGTCCCATCACTCTGCTGCTTGAACCTCATATAATACATGGGGCAAACAGGTTTTCAAGAATCATAGATGTACATAGAAATGTTTGTTTTATTCTTGATTCCTGTATTTACTTTATTTTTGTGGATTTTGATTAGAGAATGTCTTAATGGGGGTTGTAAGTTTGCTGGAACAACTACAAAAGATTTGGATTGGATCACTATTTTAAAAATCAAACCCCAGGTAAGTAAAAGATGGAAGAGCACCAGCCACCTAGGTAACCTTAACTGAGCCACAAGCAACAGTTCCTGCCTTCTCACTTCAGAGGAAGTTTGCTGCATCACAGGCCAAGATTTCCACCATTCACAAAATAGTCATCCTTTAACTTAGTAGCTTAACAGTTGGCCTTTGAAAATGCAAATAAGTGATGTAAATCACACTTAGGAGCTCACAAAATGGGCTACGCTGTCTGAGATGATTTGGATTTGTGCAGACGTTGACCCCTCACATGCACTTTGGGCTGCCTTGGCAGCACCTATCACTCAAGTTGTTCATCCACAACCTAGAGGTAAGGGAAAAAATAAGGTTACTACTTTCAGTTGTGGGATGAAGGGAGAAAAGACTGGCAACACTGCCTCCAGCATGCTGTGACTTGAACTCTGCTGGGGCCATGCAGAACATTTAAATTGCCAACCTACCCATGACACAGCACTTAGAAAGGGGGCCACAGGAACTGCAGCTTTCTGTAAACAAACAAGCAAGCAAACAAACCAAACAGAACAAAAATGGCCATAGGTGCAGAGGTGGTGAGGCAGAAGGTATATTCAGAGGCAAAATCAGGGACCAGGAGACAAAGTGTCTAAATATGATATACAGGTCTTTTTTCTACTCTTAAGAAACCTATACGACTGCTGCCTTGCAAATGCTTTGTAAAACTTTTTGTATTTCCCTTAGTATGGGAATTCCTTATAACCCTCAAGGTCAAGTAATTGTTAAACAGGCCCACCGTATGCTCAAAATTCAATTACAAAAACAACATAAGGAATCCTTCCCTTCTAAATTTATACCTCATGATAGACTTCACTTGGCAGTATATACTATTAATCTTTTAAATCCAATTAGGGACAAAACTGCAGCAACACAAAGACACTTCAGTCAGGTAAAGGAAAAGAAACTAAAAGATGTCCTAGCCCACTACTCACTTGGGGTAGAGGGTATGCTGGTGTTTTTTCAGAGAATGATGAATGGTTTATCTGGGTGCCAGAGCATGCTGTCCAGTTGTATTATGGACCCAGACCTGGAAAAGGAGTTGATTCCATCTTTCAAGAAGCTGATATTTTGTCCTATGACAGTGATTCCTCAGAGACTGCCTCACAGTCAAGGATGAGACTAGAATTGAACTGGGACAAACTGAAGAAACTCACTCTGAATACCCAGGAGATGGTAACCAAACATGGAAATTTGGGATCTGAGTAGGTGGTAGAGTATATAGAGACAGCCATGCTAAAATTTTAATGAAAGATGGGGAAACAAAAGTTACTAGTATTCTTAAAACAGCATAAAATACAAAAATATACATTGACTATGGATAAAGGTTTTATTTCTTTCAAATTCTTAAGAGATCTCTGTTAAATGATCAACAACAAAATCTGACTAGTCTATTTATAGTTTTAAATTCTAAAATTGTAAAAAAGTTATTATAATTTATTATTATTTTTTACTAGGGATTGAACTCACAACCTCGTACCTGCCAGGCAGGTGCTTAGGTCACTGAGCTAAGTCCCCAGCCCTATTTTTTGAGACAGGGTATCACCATGCAGTTCAGGCTGGCCTTGAACTCATTTTGTATTCCAATCTGGTCTCAAACTCACAATGATCCTCCTGTCTCAGCTTCCCAACTGCTGGGATTAAAGGCACGCGCCACCATGCCCAGCCTATAATTTAATTTGATCAAAAATATATTTGAGTGCTCTTTGATTTTGTAAAATGTTTGTCAGTCTGCCTGTGTATCTGTTTGTCCAATCTGTTCTGTACTTGATTTGTCATTTTGTCCAATATGGTAACAGCTGTTTTTTTATGTGAACTCAATAATTTTTCTCTTTTCTTTTCTCCTTGAGTATTTTTGGGTCATTTGTTGAAAATTTAATTTGGCTTAAAGATGTAAAAAACATGCTTCCTACTGCGTTGCCAGCTGGTACTAAAATTGGTTGTATAAATGGTATGTGTATTGTTGTTTATCTGACTTAAGAGTCTCTCACTGTTCAAAAACAATGTGCTAAATTTTGTAATTGGGCTTTCATATGTCATCAAAAATTATGATGATAATTAAACAAAAATCCCTCAGGGTTAGGAGAAATTATTAGACAGTACTCCAATTGATGAATAAGACAGCAGTTGCCTGGAATGACATTAAACTGCTCTAGTTCATTGATGGGAGACCCCAATGATCACCACAGTCTTATAGGAGATAACTCAATAACTGTTATTAAAAGTATAGTATTATGATATGCCTATATTAGCCATCACCAGAAGGATTAAGTTTTCAAGACAATAAGGGTTTTGATTTAAAGATGCTCTGGTACAAAGGTTTTTATATGGTTGTGACAATTGATAATGTTTTGTGGTGTATTAACTGTATTCATGTCTCCAGGTGTACAGATCTTCAAAAATGTAAAACAGAGATTGCTTGTGGTAATAGGCTTTTCTTTCAGATTCAAACATCTGCCTTTAACAAAAAAATTTTATGATATACATCCAATTAAACTCAACAAATTAAAGTTTCTTATGTAGTAGAGATGATTGATTAAAAGTTTATGCAATGTCAAAATGCAAATTTAGGTTTGTTACAAAATGTCATCATGATTGTCATTCTGCAATATTATACATGGCTTTTGAGTTCTAATTTCTTGTGTAAAATATGCAACTGTTACCATTCTATAGGGATTCAAATATTAGAACATCCATGGTTGTTAGAATGTAATGGTTCCATTTTATCTTCTAAGGTGCTTAATGTTCAGATAAGATAGTAAGTTAAACTAACTGCCTCTATTACATTGTAATGTTATCAGTCTTTTCTTCTGGATATTCAATAACTGAAGTTTGAGGACCAAAAATTAGAAAAATAGATGGACTAGGAAGACGGACAATATTTTGACTCTAGTCCTCCAAAGTCAAGGAGGACCCAAGGCATAAGATAACTTCTGTTGCAACATTCTGTAACTTGGTGAGTCCCTGGTCTTCTGAAAAGGAGATTGTAGGACCACAGAGGAAAGTGATTAATGACATGTATCGTCCTTAAGAGTGTCATTAGGAGAGAAAAATCTCCCAAGCTTTCATAGAAAGTAACCTGGTCAAGCAATGGATATGATTCACCCAGATGGCTAACACTGACAACAGTGCTGAGAAGTGCTATGCAAAGTTCCAAGGTAATTCCTGAGGAGATTTTGCTGACCTCAAAAAAAAAGGAAACACTTAATTTAAATTAATACAGTTCTTAGTTTCACATGGTCATAACTATCCAACAGAAAAATACAACTACAAAAAACGTTGTCTATAGAAGTCCTCCAAACATAGCTCCTCAAACTTTATCTGACCACCCACTGCTTGCAACTACAAAACAGAACAGGGAGAGATGCAGGGAGCAGCTGAAGCTGAAAACTGATCACACATGCAGGGGTGAGGCAAGCTGGGTCCAAGAAAAAAGAGAGCCTGAGGCAAGCCATGTGAACAAGCTGCTTCAGTCCACAGAGTACCAAGCCCTGAGATACTCCAAGAAATGGGTTGCCAGGCAAAGGGTGTGTCACATGACACCAACCTGCCACATGTATAAGTAAATGTGCTATGGTGCTTGAGCAGTTCCTTTGCTCCCATCTGGAGAGAGGGCTCCTCCTGACCTCAACTTTCTTTGTATTTTCCCTTATCTTTATTTCTCCATCCTCTCATCATCTTTCTCCCTGGGAACTTTGAGAGATGCCCTGGACACAGCACACCACTGTGGACTCAACTCTGAGTGGTATAGCTAGAGCAGATGTGTAGCCAACCTGGTGGTGGCAGAGACAGTGAAAACAACTTTGTTCCTCATTGAGAAACTTAGACTGACCTGGACTGGGAGAGTTTTGTGTAGTGGAGGCAGCAGTAAAAACTCAAGACACTTTCCTTAACCACCCCCTTCCCCCAATCACTGGTTGGTGAGTGAGCTAGAGCAGTTCTTGTCACATAGCTGCACAAAGGAGCAGCAGTGGTGAAGACCCTTTTGCCATAAAGTTTTTGCTTCACAGCTAGCCAACTATAGACCAACCTCTCCAAAACTATGAGCCGAAGAACCCTTTCCTCCTTTGTGTTGTAAGTGTCAAGTATTTGTCCCAGCAATAGGGAAACTGATTGATAACCTAATCTTTATTTCTCCCTCCCTAATATTTCTTTCCCTTCGTCTGCTAATAATGTTTTCTCTTTATCACTGCTTTAGCAATTTATGAAGACACAGTTTTAGTTTCTTCATGGTTTCTGTGCTCATAACTTGTTGAATTCTTGGGTTTATGATTTTCATAAGACCTGGAAGTTTTTGGACACTCTTTTTATCCACTCTTCCTTCACCAATCCTATTCTTGGGAGATTCTAATTACAACATTTGTGTATTAGGCTGTTTGGTGTTTTTCCCCATCCTACTAAAGTAGTATTCATTTTTTGGTTCATCATTTTCTTTTTATTCTTCTTTTTTACATGGTTTCTATTGTTACATTTTCAGTTTAACTAAACTTTTTTGATGAGGTTATCAAGCTTGTAGAGTAACCAAATTTCTCATAATCTGTTATCCAGTGATTTTTTAAGTTCAGTTATTATATTTTTATTGATATAACATCAGTTTATAACTTTTGGAATAGTTTCCATATCTCTGCATGTCATACTAAACTTTATTTCTTGAAAATATTACGAACTTTTATAATAAATCATTTAATATATCCATTTTTAAATTTTGCAATCATGGTTATTTTTGTGTGTTTGAAATAATTTATTTTAACTCACTGTGGGTTTTACATTCTTGATCGTTTCCACAGTTGATA